>APFE030944413.1:16643-48498 GCA_000404065.3 Pinus taeda
CACTACAAATGAGTTGGTGAATGGCTACAAGATGTCATCCATTAGCCTCATGAAGGTTGCAGGAGAATTCGTCAATCCGAAAGGCATAACCAACCATTTGAAAAGGCCCTCCTTGGCTTTGAAGGTAGTCTTCCACACATCGGAGTGTTCGATTGATACCTGGTGATATCCTGACTTCAAATCGATCTTGCTGAAATATTTTGCCCCCTTCAGTTGGTCCAGAAGGTCATTAATCCATGGGATCGAGTACCTATTATGGACAGTGATCTTGTTCAGTGCTTGATAGTCAATACAAAGTCACCAAGTCCCATTCTTCTTCTGTACGAACACGATCGGGCTCCCACAGGGCAATGAACTCGAACATATGTGACCTTTCTGCAGCAGCTCTT
Organism: Pinus taeda; assembly: GCA_000404065.3. Taxonomy (NCBI): domain Eukaryota; kingdom Viridiplantae; phylum Streptophyta; class Pinopsida; order Pinales; family Pinaceae; genus Pinus; species Pinus taeda. The sequence continues at coordinate 17,033 of APFE030944413.1, forward strand.
GAATCTACCTCTTAATTTCATTATTCTCCAGAATAGGGTGCCGATAGATTGGTCCATTGGGCAGTGGTGCACCTGGGGTCAGATCGATGGAGTGCTTGACCTGATAGTGCAGAGGAACCCCTACGAGGGAGGTGAAGATGTCCTCGTACTCCTCCACGACCTTGTCCATCTGTGGTTGTCATGTGGAGGGGCCCTGTCTGGAGGTTGTGGCCACTGTCTTCTTCTTTCCTTGAGGGTGTATCATCCGGAAAACAAATTTCTTGGTTTTGGAAATGAGCTTACTACATTTTTTTGTAGTAACCAAATAGATGGTGGTAGGTGGTGCTACCTCCGGTATCCTGTACAACTTATTTCCCAAAGTAATGATAACAGCATGGAGCCTTGATTCATACACAACATGTCGCTTCCACAAGTATGATTGTCCTAATAATACATCACAAACTTCAAGGGGAGCAATGTCACCCAATACCTCATCCATGAAGGGCTTGATGTTGTATGGAAGGTGACATTGCTGGCTCACGTGAATATCCCGTCCTTGGTGTCATGCGGAAAGAGTTAATCTTGCGGACAAAACCAACCTCCCTAGAAGCCTAAGACTTTCTAGTGACAAACAAGACAATTAAGAGAAATCCTTCTCTAAACATGCATTATCATACGAGAAACCAAGTGTTTTCGATCCTATCTGAAGTCCAACGCTGTTGTAGTAGTCTAGCCTCGTCGATCCAGATGAGCTCCTCCTTCACTTCGAAACCTGCATACACTAACAATCAAACGATTACATAACACCTGAATATTTCACAAAACAAAGCATATTCATCACATAGACCAAGGAGTACATGAAATAATTCATTAACAACAAATCATTGAGAAGAATGGACTATTTGTATTAAGGAAACAAAAAAGGAACCATTACAACCTGAGCCTTGGTGTTGTGCAAGCTCCTCCCAGGGTCCAACAAGAGATTTCCTTACTTTGATAAGCTCACCCACTTCCAAATGAAACAAGAAAGGATGGTAATCTCTCCTCACAAGCTTCTACAAGGAAGTCCTAATTCCAACAACATCTACCCTTTGGAATGTTCAGCTTTCAACCTCCCCTTCTCTGGACCAATGCCTATATTTATATTGTTCTAGAGGAAGTTATTTAGGTCCAACATCAATGGGATACTCCCTCTTTTGGATGGGGTAGCTCCTCCCTTGATGGGATAATTTCCTCTTTCATAGGGATGCATGAACCATCTCGAGGCGCTCAATACACATCAAACAATCTTCTAGAATTCTCTAGAAATGACCACAAGTAACTTTTTTAAGATGAAACTCGCGCCTTTTGACCTTTACAGGAGTACGCACCCATCCCTTGACTTATAGAGCGTACAAGTACGCAGGTATAATGAGCTTGGGATGTGTACATGCAGGCAAGGTAGAGAGAACCTGCGTACCCAGAGATAAACATGATTTTAAATGACTTTCTCTCTTTCTTGAAGTTTGATATGGAGAGCAGAGGTATAAGGCTTGACAAGGAGGATAGTATGACTGTTGATGGAGCCATACTAACTGCAGATAGTCATGGTGACAAATTTTAGTGTAACAGGGCTTATGCAGTTCAAGGAGCCAGGTTGGAGGGTTGTTGCTTGAGACTGCATAGTACACAAAAGAAGGTGATTGGAAAGCAAGGTTGTGAAGTTCTGGAGCTCAAGGGTCAGGGTTGAACACTGAGACTTCGGAGTGCACAACTCTAGAAGGTAGGAACTACACATTGTGCAATTCCAATAGGCAAGGTCTAAGCTTGAGGGATGAGACTCTGCAATGCGCAATTCAGGAAGGTTGAGCGAGGTCAAGTTGTTTGGGAAGGAGCGTTTCTAGCTTTGGCTAAGTGCAGGAATAGTGAAGACCAAAAGAACAAGGACAAAACCTGAGCATGATGGCACACTTAAAACAGTTGACGACACAACATTGATCACTCAAAACACATGAACAACATAATCCCCTCAATGTGATGACAGTTCGACAACATTCCCCAAGTGCGACACTAACGGTACAGTTTTCGACAAAAATGATGACACTTGTGCGATAATGCTTGAAACTTTAGGAATGAGTATAATACATGTCTAGTGATATACATGACTTATTAAAACCAAAGTTTACCCTTGAAATGAACCATAACTACGCTTATGTGATATGTGACACTTGCCATGCTAAAAGGCGATGCTCTGGTTTTTTCTAAACGGGACTGGAACACTCAGAGAAAACACATGTAATGACTCTTAATACTTGCAATGACAGCATGCAAAGTCAAAGTAGGCTCCAAAATTTGGATGTAGGCCAAAATTTTGGAGGGTGTTGTAGCAACGACAACACTTGGCAACACATTGGTTGAATTCCAGCTTCTCTGCCTTGGTCTAATTTTTCATGCACTGTCTAGTTTGTCATGAGGTATTGGTTCTTCATGCAAATTACTTTGGCTTCCCCACTTACCTTGTTTATAGACATAGTCTCCTTCATCTCTTTCTTGGTTTAACATAATTGCAAGGCTAGCCATATCACAATGTTTCAATTCAAAAGAAGGGTAATGTAATTCACGAGCTTAAGATATTCGAAGTATGAATTTTCATCTATGGTGTTGTTCCATTGCCAACAGGCATGAACAGTACCCCCGTGGAGACACTACAGGAACACAAGCATTGCTTTGCTGCCAATAAGCGTGGATAGTACCCCGACAAAGTTACTTGCTTCACCTCCCTATGCAGGAAGTCTTTCTCTTCCTTCACCCTTTATTTATTTATTTTAATAGCATTGTGCTTCGACACTTATTTATTTCATGGGGTGGAAGAAGGACCCTTACTAATTGAGAGCATAAGAGGTTATTCCTTCAAAGAAGCATATATAAAAACTTTGATATGAGTTTGTTCGATAAGATTTTTCCCTTGTCCTTGTCTTTCTCTACTTTATTGGATCAGCGTGGAAAAACACTGAAACATAAAAAACCAAGCATAGAAACAAGGATCCTAGAATAGATATGGATATCATGGTTTCACACAAATCTCTCTTTATGCAAGGATCATATTTTGCATCAAAACATCATTGACCAAAAGGTATGAACCAAGACACATAAGAAGGACTAAAGGTTAACCAAATGTTGCAGTGTCACAAAGCCTTTTCAATTATGCCACACACATTGGAACCAGAAAGAATCTTACACACAAAGCTTTTTCACATGACTGAAAAGAGAAGTTGAAATACTAAACATGACAAACAAACAAACAAAACAATAGACTATGTACATAGGATAGGGCACAACCCTATACTATCATTGAAAATATTGCTTCAAATCTTGGCCATTTTTAAAAAGAGAGTTGGTGTTCTTGTCTAAATATTGGAGACGATAAGTGTGATGGCCAAGCTTCTCACGAACAACAAATGGTTTGATCCATAGATATTGGAACTTAGTGTGTTTCCCCGACTTCTCTTCATGAGCTTTACCCCACTTCAATACTAGGTCACCCACATTGGATTCCTTTTTCTCCACAAACTTCTTATCAAACCATCTCTTAATACAATTATGATGAAGAGAAATTGTTTTTTACTTTCCTCCTTTCTTCTTGTAACTTCAGAAGAGTGTATATCCTACTTTGAACCAAGACACAAGGCTTACCCCGAGATACTTATGAGAGTTGAAGGGTAGGTAGGTAAATGTTTGGAGGTAGAATGACTTCTTTTCCATACACCAAAAAGTAAGGAGAGGTATTCAGAGAAGGTTTAGGCATGACACGGTCAACCCATGGAGCGTTCACCAAAGCAGTGTGCCAGTTCCTTTGTTTCGAGAAGACAATATTTTTGATGATTGGTTCTTACTAGTTGACTCAACAATATTGTTTCCATGTGGAAAGTAGTTAGTTGAATGTTTCAATATAATGTCATTTTCTAATGCAAAATCATAAAGTTTAAGCGATGAGAAATACGTTGCATTATAAAAAACAAGTGAAGTCAAAACGTCAAACCTGGTTATAATATTATGCTTGAGGAAGTTGATGACTTCCTAATCATTCACTTGCTTGAGATGAACCACTTCCATCCATCGCGTGAAGTAATCTATAGCAGTGAGAATATAATAGTGTTGCTTCGATGAGTGCAAAAACATCTCACCAATAACATCTAAGCCCCATTGCTATAATGGTTCTTCTACAACGATGGGCTACAATGGGGCAACTAACTTCTTATCTCAGCTAATGCTTTTCTGACAAACTAGACACTTGTGGGCATAAGCATGGGAATGTTTGAAAAGTGTGGGCCAATAGAAACCGACTCGCATAACCTTATGCACAATCGTGTCACCTACGAAATGTCCTCTGACTGGTTCTTCATGGACGTCATGCAGTATTCTTTCTGAATCTGGTGTTTCTAAGCATCTGAGAAGGACCCCGTTATGGTGCTTCCTAAAAAGCACCCTATGCACCAACTAATAAGATGTATATTTTAACCTAATAGCCCTCTTTTGTCTTGTTGATAAAAGAGAAGGAAGGGTACCATGCTCAAGATATTGTCGCACATTTACGTACCAAGAGGTGGATGTGTCAGTGGGGGTAGCTTGTTTGATATTATACATTTCTATTTGTTTCTTCCATCTAGAAGAATCATCTTCTGGTGTACTTTCTGGTTCTGTTGTTAGCTGGCATAGACCATGGCCCTTGATTGTGTGAATTGGTTTGAACTCAAGATCATATTCCTGCAAGTTAGTCATCCAATTCACTCTTCTTTCACCCAACTCTTGTTGAATAAACAATGATCTTACAGCTGGGTGTGGCACAAATATAATAACATAATTCTCCAAAAGATAAGGCATAAAGTGTTTTACTCCCTTGTAGATTGTGTGAGCTTGTTTGTGAATGTCAAGGTAAGTAAGCTCGGGTCCTTGCAAGCTAACACTCATGAATTCTATAGGTTGTTCATTATCCTGATCATCCTTTTGCCTAACAATGATAACAATAAAAAAATTAGAAGCAAAGATGTATAGCAAGAAATCTTTATCGAAATTTGGGCTATACGGTGTTGGTGATTTTGTGATTGATTTCTTTATACGAGAAAATGTATCTTTTTCCCTTTTATCCCACTTATATATCACATCCTTCTTTATCATCTCTTGTAGTGGCTTCACTATATGTGCGTAGTTAGAGATGAATTTGCGGAGGAAAATGATTTTCCCTAAGAAGAACTACATGGATTTCTTGTTCACGAGGAAGGGAATTTGAGTAATGGTTTTGACCCATTTAGGGTCCACCTTAATCCCATTCTTTTCGATGATATGGCCCAAGAGATTTCCCTTGGACACTGCAAAAATGCTCTTCTTGGGATTAAGAGATATCTTGTATTTTCCACATCGCTCAAAAATTTGCTTTAGGTGGTGTAAGTGGTTAGATCTTCTTTTCAAAAAAATTGTCATGTCCTTTAGATAGACCATTGTGCTCTACTCAACTAAACGTCGAATGTGATGTCCATAGTATGTTGAAAGGTTGCACCTACATTAATAAGCCCAAAAGGCATTCTTTTAAAAGCAAATGTACCCCACTTAGTTTGAAATGTTGTCTTGTGCTTGTTGGGTTTTGACACCAGAACCTAGTTGTATTGTGAAAATTCATCTAGCAACGAAAACATTTCAGACCCTGATATTGTCTGTAAAATTTGTTCCATTGACGACACTATATAATTGTCTTTGTCCGAGGCATGATTCAGATTGCAAAAATCCACACACAAGCATATTTCCCCGGACTTCTTCCTTACTCAGACCATATTTGAGACCCATGTTGAATGATGAACTTTGAAAATGATCATGGAATCCAACAACTTTCTCAACTCTTTATGAATCGAGGGCTCAAGAGTCAGATGGACCTTCCACAACTCCTGTTGAAAAGGCATGGCCCCTTTCTTAATTGGAACCACATGCTGGATTATTAACGTATCATAAGTTTTAAGATCGTCATATTCCCATGCGAAAACATCTTGTTACTGCTAAGGAGGTAGACGAAAGCTTGTCGCTCTTGAGGTGTGCAACAAGTACCGAGATTAACAAACTTCATATCTTTTATTGTGCCAAGGTTTATTTTTTTGTGCGATAGGGTCAAGCTATGAGTCTTTGCATTGACTGGTCCCTTAAAGCAATTTTGCAAGTCATACATCTTTTCAATGAGATCACACCCTTGGGCAAGGGGTTTCCTTTGCTTGCTTGAGTTTTCTGCAACGCTTTCTCATGGTCATCTTTGTCGATGGCTATGCCTTTGAACACACCATTGTTCACCATAAAATCTAGTATCTACTAGCCATCATTGAAAATGAGAAAATTAGTAATATTATCAGGAACAAATGGCCTATAAATAATTTCAATAGAAAATGCATCCTTCAACATTGAACCTAGTAGCAGCATTTACTAATGTATCTACAACAATGTTACAGATTCTAGGAACATAAACAATATTAAATGCTTGGAATTGCAAAATCAAATTCCATATCTCTTGTTGATAACTTTTGAGATTAGGTGACACACAATGTATGGTATTTTGTACCAATTGTACGATGATTCCAGAGTCACTTATTGCTTTGAGTACCTCAATTTGAGGTCAATGGATTTCTTCAAACCCAGGATGAGTGCTTCATATCTAGAAACGCTTGTTGGTGCACTAAACTCCAAGTGGAAAGAGATCAGATGTTTTCTTTATTGCGGGTCTATTAAAATGCAACCAACTCTAGATCTCTCCTACGTTGTCAAACTATCAAAATATAAAATCAATGTGTTAGAAATATTAGAGTTGTGTCATATACTAGTACTATCTATATCTATTGTACAATATTCATTAGCACCAGTTGGATTTCGAGGAAGGAGTTCCAACTATGTATTAGGTGGGACAAGTGAAGGTTGTGATATATAACATTCATGGTCTACTTCCAGAAAATAATTTATGAAGATCACCTCTACAAGCCCATTGGTTCATTTTTTTTTTCAAGTTGTGTCATGGTATGCTTCAGGTAAGGTTTTCTTTCAACTTGAATCTAGTTATTTCTGCCCTTGTATAGTTGCCTCAAATGAGACCAGTCCATCACAAAGTATCATCGGAGGTTGTTGGACGAATCTCTTCTCAGTATTAAGCCATAGGCTTCGGGAATGTCCACAAATACAATATTTATACACTAGTGAACTCTATGATCAGATGATAAACGAATAATAACATTATTGAGTTCACCAATGGCCTGGACAAATGATTTGTCCATCTGTATGATCCATGCATCAATTTTATCCCATTTAGCATTTATTTTCTTGACAACCAACAATGGCATAACATTCGTGGATGCACCAGAATCAACCAAATAGTTGTGAACATTATAATTAAAAATTTCGAAAGTTAATAGGAACGAAGGGTAGAGAGTTTTAAAACTTAAATTTACAACATTTACAACAGATTCAATGATGTCGTGAGAGTTACTAGACATTACCTAAGAAGCAAAAACTTCTTTACCTGTCAAAGTGTGTGATGAGAGTGCTTGGAGAATTAGTTCTAGTTGGCTCGTTATCTTTGCGAGCTCGAAGAGTGCAATGTTAGCTCGAGCTCTTTTCATATCTTCCACAATGTTATATCTAATGATTTTCATCTTAATGGATTGTGTTGATGAGTCAAGTGGTGTAACTTTATCCGTAGCGGTAAGAGTGGTGGGCTTGTTCTTGTTACTATTGGAAGTGTTATTGGAAGATGGAGCACCACTAGACTTGTTCTATGAAAGAGTTGGATTGGAAGGTCATAGGATTCTACGCAACAATTGCTTCTCAATTTCTTGCTCATAAACAAGTCCCTTTCTCCTCAACTTATATTGGTCAGTTGATTGCTTGGGAGGAGCTTCACTCGTTGATGATTGATCAACACTCTATTTTTCGACATTGTATATGACACTAAACATGTTCACTAAATTTCTAGCACCAAAAATTTCTTCAGTTGAGACAAGTTCATTTGTTTCTTCATTATGCTCAGGTTGTTGTTTTGCTAATACAATATCAATGAGATTAGCCATTGTAGTGTGTATATTGTGGTTCCATTGTGGGCATGTCTTATTTGAATGTTTCTCTTGGTGAAAAGTACAGAAATTATCCACGCCCAAGCTTTCAATATTGAACATTGTATTAGAACTTTGAGCAGATTTGGTTGGTCGTGAATTAGTGTTCTTTTTGAAGAATGGTGTCCAGAAATACTTGTTGTTGGTGGTAGATGCTTCGCTTGACCTCCTATTTAACTCTGATACTTTGTTCGTAACCAACTTCTAAGACTTGGTCAAGCTTTCCATATCGAAAGAATCTTTATCTTTAGTTCTACTAGAAGAGGCTTGGTTTTTCTTAACAACTTCTTTGGAGTCTTTAGGATCATCAATGTCTTCAATGACTCTAATAGATCTCAAATCCTTTTCAACAACAACAACTTCTGCAAAATTTAAGGCCAAAGTTTCCTTTACAGCTCTTTTAACAAATTCATAAATGTTAGTTGGCAAGGCAAATGTATAATAATCCTTAGTGATATCATCATGAGGTTGCACATCAACGAGGAACTTGTTCAACAAATGATTAAATATTTTATTAAAATCTTAAAGTCTCTATTTGTCCCCCATTTTCAAGTTCCCAAGTTCTTTTAAAAATATGGCAAGAGTTTTATCATCAAGAAAATTTTCCAAAAATAGCTTCTTAAACTCCCTCCAGCTATGGATTGAATTGGCTCGAAGATTATGATACCATACATGTGCTCTACCTTCTAAAGTGTATGGAAAGAGTCTGCAAGCAACATTGTCGAAACGTACCTCAAGCATCCATAAATGAATGTAGAACTTGTCTAGATGGTCTTCAGTTTTGGTCTTCTTGACTGGATCAAACTTTGACAACAACTTTTCCAGATGTTTCGGCATGTTGTGAAGATTCTACAGAAGAGAGAGTGGCCCTTGGGCCATCCAATCCAAATCTGCATCAACCATGTCTTCGTCTTTTTCCTCCTCCTCTTCTTCTAAATTTGAAGAAGCTTCTCCTTCATCATTTAGGTCTATGTAATAATCAAGATGATCCTCATAATAAAACTGAAAATCTTTCCCTTCACTGTTTGGATTCTCCTCAACGGGGTGGAAGTTCCCCTTGATTTTTGTAGGTTCAACCAATTGTTTAAGGGTTGTGATAACTGATGGGCCTCTAAATTAGACATAAATTAAGGCCCATGCCTCTAATTTAAAACATAAATGAAGGCCTATGACCATCCTTCAGCACATTAAACCTCTCTTTTTGCATTAGATAATTTATTTTTAACTTTAATATATTCATTAGGAAGGTTTATGAATAATTGAATATTTGTGCCTAATATTATATATTTTTTGTGGAATATTATAAGAATATTGGGCAGATTATGAAGAGTTGGAGGAGGAGATATTTTAGTTACTTGTTCCCTACTACTGAAGGATCAATAATAAATAATAATTCAACAAGATATTATGGAATTATAGCACAAATTGTGGAACTCCGATGATTGAGAAAATTTAGGAATGTGTTCCACTGATCAAGGGAGTAGATCCACCAATCAAGGGAGCAGATCCACTAATCAAGAGACTTTGGTGGGGAAAGCTTCCTCCATCCATGGGGAATTATTCTTAATCATTTTGTATAAGTACCAAGTTGAATTTTCCTCTAGGGAATGATTGAGAAAATCTAGAAATGTGTTCCCTGCCATTTAATGCAAATTCCTAGTATTGGGGACTAGATCCACTAATCAAGGGATTTTGGTGGGGAAAGCTTCATCCATTCATGGGGAATGATTCCTAATCATTTTGTATAAGTAACAAGTCGAATTTTCCTACAGGGGGAAATTTTCATTAGTGTTATTGCGGAGAGAGCTCGTATTTCTGCAGCTCCATTGTATTTTCTTGCAGGGATGTAATCATATTAATGGAATAATGAAGATTGGTGTCATGTTCAGCTTCTAAATCTTATTATCCTCCATAGGTCACCGAGTTTCCTTGGGCTTGGCCATCCCAGGAACCTCAGATCCGTTTTGTATCATTCTTTTCATTGCTTATTCACAAGCATCTCTAGTTTTTTATTTCTTTCTATTTATGCATTTAGTATTAATGGTTTCTTGTTGTAGGATTGAGTTAAATGGTTGATGTAAGTTATTTTGCAGGATCACAAGCATTATTTTATCCTTTGAAAAGCTTTGGAATTTCATAGTAATCATTGATATGCTTGGATTAGCGTTCTTATTCCCAAATCTAGATCGTTGGAGCTCCTTTTTAGCAAAGAACAATAAATTTATGCTATTTTTTAGAGCATGCTTACGAGCTTCAATCGAGTTGATTCCACTTGCATTAGATCAAAAAAACATTATAGTTCATATAAAAAACTACCCAATTGCATTTGCACTTTATTTGGTTAGGCATTTTTTAGATTTACTAGCTCACTAGTTCTCGAATTTCTAGATTTTCGACTAGTAATGTTTTTTATTTTTTTTGCATGGGTTAACAGAGGTATTTTTCAGTGATTCCACTTGGAATGGGGACCTAAGACATCCTAATTAATACCAAAATTTGTCCCATCCAGTTTGGATTAGATTTGCTTGGTCATTCGATGAATTATAGTAAATTTGTACATCATGTATGAAATGAGGGGATCTTGTAGGAAATCACTGTAACATCTTGTAGGAAAGCCTGTTTTGAGGCTGAATTGAGAAAAAAGCCCTTAGGAAGATAGAAAAGGGTCCCTACTTGTCTCCCAAACCTTTTGACCATTCACCATCATCTCCAAGCCACCTACCACATCACCAAAAGAGATTAGCTTTTACACTCTCACATGAAAGAAAGACAAAAAGAAAAACAAATTTATTTTATTCATTTACATGCACAAAAGTAGAAGGTTTGATGGTTTGAATCTGCATGCTTAGGACAATAGGATTGCATACATGTTAACTTAAAATTCTTTTGAAGCAAAGCCTCTTAGCAGTTAGTTAGAAAATGATCTGTTTTAGCATTTGATTTCATTCTCTTTCCTTGTACTTTCTTTCTCGCAATAGGTTAAGGTCCCATTTCAAACATTTGATTTTCTACAATTAGTTTAGGATTTGACTTCAGTACATGCACTCCATTACATCATGACAACAAAGGAAGGACATTGTATGTCGCACATATAGTGCCGACACCTCTTAAGTTTGTACGAACCCTGGGTGATAATTAAAGTTCGTAGCCTTGGGAGTTGCAACATTCTTGTTGCAATATCGATGCACATCAATAACAGTATCTTTCACTGAAGAAACCAACACAACATTGGGAGTTTTTTCTTTCTTTAAAATATTATGAGGTAAAATAACACCAACAGGGAGTAAACCAAGAGCTCTCGCAAACTAATGAGCGATGGGTCGAATAGTCCGGAGTTGGTCGTAAGTAACCTCAAAGGCTTGTGCCGGACTAGATTGAACAATGTCTTCATTTTCAGGAGTATGAGTGGGGTTGGCATGGGAACGTTACTACCTTGCGCAGAAGTATGTTTATGAGGATGTGGTGAGTTTTCATCCATAAAAAGGTGGCTTCCCTCCTTCTAGTGCTAGAATGTTGACGATGTTGGATACTGCAAACATGCAAGAGGTTATCCTCGATGAAAAGTCCCAATCAGGCTCTGCATCATTTGGTGTGGCAGCCCTTCCGGAAAGAAGGCTTGACTGCCATATGTTCTTAGAGATTTGCCTTGGTTATGATGGTCAGCACAAAAGAGTAATGTATATTTAGTTTCGGATGAACAAGTGAGTATACCTTCTGGAATGTTCAACTGCAAAATGTATCAAGGTTCTTCTATCGAAGGGGAGATAAAAGTGAGCCTTTAAAAGAAAAGTAATAGTACTAATCTAGTAAATACACATGAGCATATACATATGGATGAATCATTGATCATCTAGAAAAATAATTCACATAGCAACAATGATTGTTAAAACACATACAACACACCTTCAACAAGGTAAGTACCAAAGCCACCAAAATAGTTCAATTTTCCTTAGTACAAATGAAAAACAACATACATCGCAAACACTCAAATAATAGTCTTACAATATTTATGACATATGCATGAAAGTGTGATGGCTCAATGAGCTTCGAAAATTAAGCAAAAGTTCCAAGATACATCATTACAGTGAACACCACTAGCTCTAATATTGGTGCGTTACAACAACCACTTGCTCCTCCAAAAGAAATATCTTCCTCTCTAATGCCTAGTAGGAGGAGCCAAGTTGAAAAATATTTTGCATGAACTATGAGGGTGTATATATAACAAATGGGGTGGCCATTCACCTCCCTTGTGACTTTTGGACTACCCTATCTATGACCTTTTGACTCCTTCACTTTTCACATTCTATAGATGACTCTTGGACTTCCACTTTGCATTACATTTTTCATATATTGAAATTACATAATCCAAATGACGTGGAAAATGATGACTCATATACATCTTGACATGACATGACATTGATTACATGGACTGCATGATGATATGGAAATGTTAAGCCATTTTTGTTGTTGTTATCTTTGTGTCTTCTTGAAGATGTTACATGTTCTTCTTCTTCCTCCTCCATAAGGCTTGAGGGTAGGGAGTCTTCAATATGATCTTGATCTCCAGTTGTTGTTGCAATCTGGTGTCCCTTTGTATTTTATTGATTGATCAACTTGTATTTGCAGCTACAAGGGTGTCTTCTAGCAAGGTCTCCTTCTTCATCTCCTTTGTCATCATGATGTCATAACATGATATAATACCTGTAACTAATACCCACTCATGACAAGACAACATCAGTCCAATAAACCCTTAGTATAACATGCTTCATGACAACCACTAACTGAGCTAGAGCTGGGTGTTGGGCTGAGAGACTGGCTCAAGAATTGTGCATTTGCACAACTCAGGAGGTTAGGCGCTAGGACTAAGCCCTGAGAATACACAGTGCACAGTTCAGGCTGGCCAGGGCAAGGAAATTGCGTAGTTGAGGAGCTCAAGGAGGCAGGATTGAGACATGAGGCTTGAGGTTTCCCACTGCACAGTTATGAAGGGATAAAGGCCTAGGGCTTATGAAATTGCATAGTTCAAGGAGCCATGATGGAGACTTGTTGCTTGAGACTGCGCAATGTATAGAAGAAGGTGACTGGAAAGCAAGGTTGTGTAGTTATAGATCTCAAGGGTCAAAGTTGAGCACTAAGACTACGTAGTACACAACTTTGGAAGGCAGGAACTGTACATTGCACGATTCCAAGAGGCAAGGTCTGAGCTTGATGGTTGAGACTACGCAATGTGTAGTTTAGGAAAGTTGAGTGAGGTCAAGTTGCTTGGGAAGGAGCTTTTCTGGATTTGGCTAAGTGCAAGATCAATGAATAAAAAATGAACAAGGACAAAACTTGAGAATGATCACACACTTATAACAATTTATTAAACAACATTGATCACTCATATCACATGAACAACATAATCCCCTCAATGCAATGACAATGCGATAACTTTCAAGTGCGACACTAAAGCTACACTTTGCGACTATAGTGACGACACTTGTGCAATAGTGCTTGAAACTTTGGGAATGAGTATAATACATGTATAGGTGATAAACAAGACTCATTAACACCAAAGTTGCCCCTTGAAACAAACCATAAATACACTTATGTGATATGGGAGGCTTTCCATGCTAAAAGACGACACTTTGTTTTCCTTCCAAACATGATTGGAACATTTAGAGAAAACACATGTAATAACTCTTAATACTTGCAATGACAACATGCAAAGTCAAAGTAGGCTATGAAATTTGGATGTAGGCCAAAATTTTGGAGGGTGTTGTAGCAATGACAACAGTTGGTTTTATCCCTATGAGTTTGTTGGAAGATGCTTTTTGCTCGGTCACATATTTCTAAGGCGTAGTGGTAATCATTAATTAAGTGTTCTATTGTCTTTGTATTTGAGTAGCATAAGATGCATTGCACGGGGCCATGGAAGGCTCTTTTTTGTAAATGGTCCCAGGTTAAAGTTTCATTGTTAAGAAGTAGCCAAATAAAGAGTGAATTTTTTTGCCAAGGTTGCGTCTTCCATAACTTTATCTATGAGGTATCCTCTGTCTAATTTGTTGTGATTGTTGGGATGTTATAGGATTCTTTGAAAATGTAGTCACCTTTGTGGCTCTATCCCCATCTTAGGATACCATTTTCATTTTGAATATTAATGTTTGTATGTTCCAACTCCTTGTGGAGGGATCCATGAGCATCTTAGATGCTATTGGGCTCTCGTTGTTACATGTGTCCCATATTCTCCATTAGGGTTACTTAGCGGAAATGATCTAATAATATTTAACAAATTATTTTATTCTGGTGTTGCATTTCAGTCTTGAGAGTGATTATGTTTGTGTTTTGTTCTAATTTGGGCCTTTGATTCCACGATTCTTCCTATAATAGGGCAATATTACCACTGTGTATTTCCCAAAAGTTGTGGTTTTGTATTAAATGCTTGTTATTCCATGTATGGTTCCAACTGTGTGATCATTTTATTTGGCCTTGCCTTATAGTGAGTTGATTATTGCTTATATCAAGAACATATTTTCTTTTCCATATTTTTTCTTTAGAGACCCTATAGGTGTTTGAACCATCTCCACCAAATCTTGGCTCACATTGCATTGCTTAGAGTTTTTGGGTGTCATAAGCTAAGTCCCCCTACTATTTTTGCTTGACATAATTTATCCTAGGCAACTGGAGCTCATCTTTTTCCCTTCTTGGCTCCTCCCTGTAAGAAGGTTCTTTGAATGGAGCAGATCTTATTAAGAACAAATTTAGGAGCAACTAAGGCAGAGGTACAATAAATAGTAAGAGCTTCGAGAACATACTTGAGGAGAATGATTCAACTAGCAACATTGAAGGTTTTAAAGGTCTAGCAGGATAGTTTGTTTTCTAATTTGTTGAGCAAGTATTCCCAAACTTTGATACAAAGGGGATTTTTGACCAAAGGGATGCCTAAATGCTTAGTCGAAAGGGAGCTTCATTGAAAACTGAGGAATGTGGAGATATGCCCTTGGGTAAGTTCACGGGCATTGAAGAAAAAAGAATTGAGATTTTGTAAGGTTGATGTCCACTCCCAATGTTGGAATGAAGTCAGGGAGGATGGATTTGAAAGTTGAGGCTTCTCTGATGGTTGGTTGGCTTAGCAGAGTGTGGTCTAGGAATTGTTGGTGGGAGGAAGGGGGATAATTAGGACCATTAGAAAGGCCTTTTATGGATCTTGTGGAAACAACATGCTTTATGTGTTTGCCTAGGCCTTCGACCATCATTAAGAAGAGATGTGATGAAAGATGATCACCCTATCGTATGCCTCTGGAGGGGAAGAAAGTGGGTGAGGCTAATCCATTAACAATGATGGAAAATAAGGCTTTTGAAATAAGGTTTCTAATCCAAGTAATCTAGGAGTCATGAAAATCGAAGGCTTTAAGCATTCGAGATATATACCACTAACTTTGTTTGTTAAAATATTTTGACATATTCAGTTTGATCATCATGTATGGGCCTTTTTTGGTGAGGAACAAGTGTATTTATTCTCAGGAAATGATTACGTTGTCCAGGATTTTCCTATCTTCAACATAACCTAATTATTCACAGGAGATGTTAAGGGGTAAAAGGAGTTTGAGCCGATTTGCAATGACTTCAGAGACGACTTTGTAGATAACATTACAGAGGGAGAAGGGGGGTTCATATAGGGCATGCTTGGGGATTAGACTTAGGAATGTGACGTTAAGGGTGGAGGGTGTTAAAGCCTAGATCAACCTCAGGCTAAAGGGAGGCAATCCTAGGATAACCACAAACCACACTTAACCTACTGGCTAGCCCTGCTAGGTCGAGAGAGGGCTCTCTCCTTGTTAATCTCAGTAAAGATGGCTGCAATTACAGCTTGAGATGACTGAACTGAAATTAGATTTTAGGCTAGGTGATCTGAAATCGAAACTACTTGTAAATGCTTAACAAGGTATTCAATTCAGTCTATGTATTTTCCTCTGTTTATGTGTTTTAACTTGATTTGTTTCAGCTGATATTAACCATATATATCAGACATATAAGGCAGCAAATAAGCATCACACATAACAACAAATTTAATAAGGAGTTCACCCCAATCTCGTGGGCTACGTATCCTGTGAGCTCTAGTCAACTAGACTTGGCTCTTTGGGATTATGGCTTGAATTCTTTTACAAGTTTCACACTCAACTCCAAAAGGTTACTGACTAAACCTATAGGTTTAGAAAAACCATATACATCCCTGTCATGGCTGTCCACTTTGTGTAGGTAGATCTAGGCTCCCTTGGACTTGATTCCTTCAGTAGGTGCACTAAGCTTCCCTGAGCTTCTTAATGGCACAAACTCCTTCAAAATGCTTCAGATGTCTCTGAAACCTCTGCTACTATCTCCAACACATATCTGACATAAACAAATGGCTATTCGTTTGCTCAAAATGAGCACTGCATCCCCAATCTAGGCCTTCTCCCATGGATGGCTCTGGGTTGCCTGAAACTTCTCTTCAGCATCTCAACCTTTAGAAGTCTCCAAATGCTTCTGAAAACACCTTCATTGGATTCAGAAGTTCGTTATAGCAGAAATAGGCTTTTGTTTCACCTCAAACAGATGAACCTAGCCCAGCACAGCTCAATCACTGAAATGGCCCTGATGGCCCTGAAAGCTTCCCTGAAGCTAAACAGTGAGAAGAATGCCTCCAAAGTCAAAATGATCTGTAGAAATGGATTTAGAACACTCACTTCCCAATGCAGCTCCCAAATTGATTTGGCCCTAGTGGCTCCTGGAACTTTCACGAAGCAAAACCACTTGAAAATGACCTTAGATGGCTGTGAAACCTGTGCCAATGGCTTCAAAAGGTCAAAGAGACCCAAAATAAATAAATAAATTAGTCCAAAAAGGACTTTCCTAGCCAAAGTTATGGCTCATTAAAGATTTCCTCAAGTTTGGCCTAGAATAACTCCAGTTAACTGTAGTTGGGGCCAATTAGCTTCGCCAATTATGGCGGGACCGCCCAAATTTGGCGCTCCGCCATTATTCCTGCCATCTTAACTGCCACCTAACTGTCGTGTTACCTGCGCATGTGAACGAGATCTTCGGAATCGGCGGTCTGCGTTGGATTATGTGCCAAAAATTAATGGCACGGTTGGTAAATTGGTTGTGGTTTCCGCATTTAACGTGAATGTGACCACGTAATACCTAAGCTATGACCGTTGATTGTTGTGCTGGCGGTTAGGAGTTTATGCCCTGGTTCTGCGCACTATGGTCATATGCGTGGGGGCTGGCCCCCTTGGGCCTCGCCCTTAACTAATTTAAACTTTAACAAAAGTTTGTTCCACATGTTAAACAAGTGTGGTCCGTGTGGTGCATTGGTAAATCGTTGTAATGTTGTTTGATTGGTCGTGGGTTCAGTTCACAACCCCACCAAAATTTTAACCATATGCGCCCATAAATGCTAATGTCACCTTGGGCTATGTGGCGGACTCTGGGCTTGCCATGTGGCAGCTTTCCATTCGCTGCCCAAAAGAATATTTCTTGAATATTCTGTGGAATATTTATATTTTATATAATATATTATATTATATATTTATATTTATTTATATATATGAATATATATTATAATATATTGTATTTTTTTAAAAAAATTTAGAAATTAAGAGCCATTGAGCGATTTTGTTTTTGGCATAACTTCTGCATACGGAGACCGTTTTTCGAACCGTTTGCAGCACCGGAATTAGGAGGATGAGCTCTATCCAGTTGTTTAGGTTCAAACCAGTTCTAAGTACTTTCATTTTGGAGCATTTTACGACACTTGGTCCTAAGCTCCTGATCACACCTCCCAAATGAGAAGGCTTTTGGTCCCCAAAAGCTTACTGAATCTCTGAACTAAACTATACAACACTTGAGGAACATAAATATCCTCTTTCGTTCAACCAAAAGAGCATATTGATGCCAAAATGTCCTGCCTTGCCAACTGTCGTCATGGCGACTTTTTGCTGCATAAGCCAAGTACTTGTCGAATCCCGACCAAGTTCTTTCGCTAGACAAATCTGAAATTGCAGGAAACAGCAATGAAACTTGCTGATATATGAGCCGAAATCTTACACTGACCATGCAGAAATCCAAGCCATCTTTGCTTGCATGCTTTTCCATCTCATAGAATTGTGCACAACATTGCACCAAATTCTTTCCCTGCACCAAATGACACCAAAGGTATCTTGTGCAACAAGACAATCATCAACAACAATTTGTCCTGAAATATGTTGAACAATGGACTCAAACATCAACATAACAAGTGTGTACACAACTGACACAAGTCGACAAAACATGTGCACCATAATCGACACAAGTCGATAATCAATGTGTGACACAATCGACAATGTAAAAGTGTGCTCACAAGCGACACTAGTCGACTGTCAACAAGATGCATTTACAAACACATGTATGTATCAAAAACAATGAACTATATACAATTCAATAAACACACCTACAACATCTATGTACAAGTGCAACTTCAACTCTTCTTTTCTAAGACCAATAGGTACATCAACCCAATAAAAACACATGTGGGTGACAAGAGCTGAAATAGAGTGAGTCTCATACTCAGCTTTTCCATCCTGCAACTTGCATTCCCTTCACAAAGAAATGCATTCAATCAAAAGACATGCAACTGTAATTGGATAAGAATTCTAACCATTTCTTACCAATCCATTTCAAAGGCGCTTCCTTTAACTGCACATCGATATCAACATGTGTATCATCCTGACACATCTTAATAATGGAAACTTCCTTCCCATTCTTCCCATACTCTTTCTCCAATTTCTTCAACTTTTGTGGAAGCATTGTTGGATTCAGAGTCCAACACCTTTTAGCAGTATGTCCTTGCTTATGGCAATAAGTGCAACACATGTTCATCTTCTTGACAGCATGATTTGCATTGTTCAATGGAACTTTGGCTTCTTGCCTCCTTCCCTTCAAAATTTTCCTGTATGTTGCCATCCTTTTCCAACATCTAGAAACACTATGGTTAACCAAACCACAAAAAGAACATGTAATTCTTTTCCAATGCTTGTGTGGAAATTAACCATGTTTTACATGATCAAAGGAAATATGATTGAAATCAGATTTATACCTTTTTATTTCACCTTCATTACCTTCATGAGGAGGTGAATCAAATGAAGAAGAAGCTCCTTTTGGAACACCATCAATCCCTTCAATGGTTTTAGAGCTTTCACAATTCTCTTGTTCAAGTGCATGCTTATGCACACCTTCTTCTTGCAAGGTACGTTTCAAACTATTGCATTCCCCAAGAATGCAACCTTTACCAACTTGAGGTATGGAACTTGAAATGAAACTCCTTCCAAGAACTGTTTCAATTGCCTTCATGGCTTCTTTGGAACTTTCTCCATAAGATTGTCCATAACCAAGACCCAAATACTTAGGCCTTACCTCACCCATTATTGGCTCAACTATACCCTGTGCATGTTTGCCCAATCATTTTCCTTCATATCCCGTTTTGGACATCAACTTGGACCCTATGCCCGTGGTATGTTTCTCAAAAGAACCAACATAAACATTCTTATAAGAATTTGAAGACAAGCTAGAATTGTTTACCTCTTCTTCAAGCTGATACTTGGCTAAGGCTTCTTTGGGAACGAGAAGTTGTGTCTCCAACTCATGCATCCTTTCCAGATTCATGTTTGCAATATGAAGTTGGCTTTCCATTTCCTACAATTGGTCAGAAAGCAACTGCTTCTCTTCCCTCATGGAATTCAACTGCTCTTGAAGTTTAGAGCTCTGCCTTTCATCCTCATACATTTCTCTCACCATATTCATCATGATGAAAAATTCTTGCTTCAAGCCTTCATCAAAGAATCTTGTGAAGGAGTATGATTTTGAGAACTCACTCATGGAAGTTGTCATTATAAAAATGAACAAAAGAGCTTCAGCAAACTTCAGAATCTATTAACAAATTCCTGAATCAAATGATTGCAGAGTCAAACTCTTATTCAAACAACCTGTTTTGCATCAAACTCCTTGTGCTTCACGGATTGTCTTGAGGTCCTTGGGGTAAGGAAAAATCTGCTATTCCTTTTTGTCTTCTCCAAGACTTAGCTGTTCAATGGCTATCCCCAATCTTCTTTTCAAACTATTGTGATCAAGACTTGCCAGACAGTCAAAATATCCTTGCACAAAAACAATCAAAAGACAACTACACCAGAGATTGACTGAAAAGAGAGTTTATCTACTTTGCAATTGTATAACAAGAGCATTTTGAAGGCTTCCTAGCTCTTTTCAGGGTCTGTCTATAGCTTTATTTGACTACTTTTGATACAAAGAAGCAACAACCTGCTCTGATACCATCTTGATCTAAAATCGAAACTACTTGTAAATGCTTAGCAAGGTATTCAATTCAGTCTATGTATTTTCTTCTGTTTATGTGTTTTAACTTGATTTGTTTCAGCTGATATTAACCATATATATCAGACATATAAGGCAGCAAATAAAAATCACACATAGCAACAAATTTAATAAGGAGTTCACCCCAATCTCGTGGGCTACATATCCTGTGAGCTTTAGTCAACTAGACTTGGCTCTTTGGGATTATGGCTTGAATTATTTTACAAGTTTCACACTCAACTCCAAAAGGTTACTGACTGAACCTATGGGTTTAGAAAATCCATATACATCCCTGTCATGGTTGTCCACTTTGTGCAGGCAGATCTAGGCTCCCTTGGACTTGATTCCTTCAATAGGTGCACTAAGCTTCCCTGAGCTTCTTAATGGAACAAACTCCTTTAGAATGCTTCAAATGTCTCTGAAACCTATGCTACTATCTCCAACACATATCTGACATAAACAAATGGCTGTTCATTTGCTCAAAATGAGCACTGCATCCCCAATCTAGGCCTTCTCCCATGGATGGCTCTGGGCTGCCTGAAACTTCTCTTCAGCATCTCAACCTTTATAAGTCTCCAAATGCTTCTAAAAACACCTTCATTGGATTCAAAAGGTTCCTTACAATAGAAATAGGCTTTTGTTTCACCTCAAACAAATGAACCTAGCACAGCACAGCTCAATCACTGAAATGGCCTCGATGGCCCTAAAAGCTTCCCTGAAGCTAAACAGTGAGAAGAATGCCTCCAAAGCAAAAATGAGTTGTAGAAATGGATTCGAAACATTGAATTCATTCAGAATGGACCTTCGTTCCACTTTCAATGGCTGCACACTTCCTAATGCAGCTCCCAAATTGATTTGGCCCTAGTGGCTCCTAGAACTTCCACGAAGCAAAAACATCTGAAAATGAACTCAGGTGGATATGAAACCTATGCAAATGGCTTCATAAGGTCGAAGAGACCCAAAATAAATAAAAAAAAATCGTCCAAAAAGGACTTTCCTATCCAAAGTTATGGCTCATTGAAGATTTCCTCCAGTTTGGCCTATAATCACTCCAGCTAACTGTAGTTGGGCCCAGTTAGCTCCGCCAATTATGGCGGGACCGCCAAAATTTGGCACTCCGGCATTATTCCCGCCATCTTAACTGCCACCTAACTTTCGTGTTACCCACGCATGTGAATGGGATCTTCGGAATCAACGGCCTGCATTGGATTATGTGCCAAACTTTAATGGCATGGTTGGTAAACTGGTTGTGGTTTCCGCATTTAACGTGAATGTGACCACATAATACCCAAGCTGTGACCATTGATTATTGTGCTCGCGGTTAGGAGTTTATGCCCTGGTTTTGCGCACTATGTTCATATGCATGGGGGCTGGCCCCTTTGGGCCCCGCCCTTAACCAATTTAAACTTTAACAAAAGTTTGTTCCACACGTTAAACAAGTGTGGTCTGTGTGGTGCATTGGTAAAGCGTTGTAATGCTGTTTGACTGGTCGTTGGTTTAGTTCACAACCCCACCAAAATTTTAACCATATGCGCCCATAAATGCTGATGTCACCTTGGGCCACGTGGCGGCCTCTGGGCCTGCCATGTGGCAACTTGCCATTCGCTGCCCCAAAAGAATATTTCCTGGAATATTCCAAGGAATATTCTATGGAAATTTATTTATTTATTTTTTCAAAAATTAAGAGTCATTGGGCGATTTTGTTTTTGGCATAACTTCTGCATACGGAGACCGTTTTCGAACCATTTGCGGCGTCGAAATCAGGAGGACGAGCTCTATCCGGTCATTCATGTTCGAACCAGTTCTGAGCACTTTCATTTTGGAGCATTTTACGACACTTGGTCCTGAGCTCCTGATCACTAGGTATAGTAGCTCAAGGGTTTTTAGTTGATTTTGATGATTGGTTGCTGGATCAAATGGAGCAGGCAACTTGGGTATGGGAAATCAAATCAGAATTGCAAACATGTTCTGTGGGGCGAGATAGATAAGTGTTTATGCACTAGTAATCAAGTGCGATGGTTGATTTAAGACTGTTGAGGGGCTGAGGAGGGCATGTAGAGACCATGAATCCTCTCCAAACTGCTGAAAACATTAAAAAACTAAATGCATTCCCAAGGCAAAGCACTGTTATCAATGTATTTTGCCTATTTCTCTTGATTCATTTAGTTAAGAAGAATGTAAAAGGTTTTGAAACATATAACACATAAGAATAACTTATTAAAGAAGAAGAAACAATACAAAAACACAATATCACAAGAATCCCACAAAAAAAGCTGCAAAACCTAGTTTTATTCCTTGCCAAACTGCTGTAGAGATATACAATAGAGCTCAGAGCTTCCACAAGAGTCCAACCTTTTCTAATGAGTGAAAAAACACATAATATAGTCAAAAACCACATATTCTAGCCATCAAGGGTTGAATCCATGAGGAGAGGAGTGGTTTCAACTAATTCTAAACAAGGAGCAAGAATATAGGCAGTGGAACAACTTGCCTCTAAAACCATGGGAACTGATTCATTTACCCCCAAACCACCTCAAAATGATGTATCTACCCTCTATAGTCATTTTGTAATTATATTTACATCCCATAGCATCAATTACATTCGTAGATTTACCTATAAAGAGCCCAAAATTCAAATTACAAAAAATCTAGGCGAAATTTTGATTTTGGAGCCAAATTGGCAATTTTCATCTAATGCGCAGCGCCCCTAATCCAGTGTCCAACACTTTTCCAAGCCCGATTTTGGGACCTTCCTGGTGTCCAAATTGGGTGCAGGATAGCTTGTTGGAAAGCTTGTCGAGTCTACTTTCTAGAACAACTTGAATTTCTGGATTTGGATGTCATTTTCCCCCTCAAAAATGGATTCTCCCAAGACTGCTTCCTGTGTGTCAAAAAAGTGGCAGAGTGGTCATTTTTTGATGATTTTTTGGCCTTTAGGTGACCAAGATCTGCTTCAAAATTGATGAAACGTTTTGGGTTTTCTTGTTTTTTCATGCTGAATCCAAAAATGCAAACCATTCCTTCAAAATATGCTCCAGTCAAAAGCGCAACGCCACTGCTATTGGGTTTTTCCTGTGTTTCACATTTCAAAATTTGAAAATTTGAAAATTTTCTTAAAATTGTCCCAAATTTGGTACAAGGCACCCTCAAGCACTGCTATGATGAGCTAATGAGGCATCAACAATAATTTCTAATTTGTTTTTCTTCTTTTGGCTTCTCAAAATTTTCCTCAGCCTTGCCTTTAACTTTCTCATTCTTATATTGCATATCTTGTTTCAGGTTAAATAGTGATAAGCCATGTGGCAAAGCATTTTCTTCTCTTTATTAGGCCTTCTCAAGGTGAATTTTCACCCTCTCTAACCAAACTTCTCAATCATTCTCAATTTCTTGCTCAATGGAGGTCATCTTGCCCTTTGCTTTCTTTGCCTCTTGCCTTTCTTCCCTAAGCATTTGCAACTCTATAATAGCTTGTTTATCAGTCAATTGCTTGTTTTCCCACTCAAGGTATTTGATTATCCAATTTGCTCTTTCTAAATTGACTGATAGGGCTTGAATGTCAGCCTCCTGTTCTTTGATGATCAAATCTTTGACACTACTTGAATTTTTAGCATCCAAGTCCATGAAATTATCCTCTTGTGCCACCTCATGGTCCACTAGGACAAAATATCTCTCTTGCCCCTCACTAGGATCATCCTCATGCACCTTTTTATTTCCTTTATCTATGCCCTTCTATTGCTGACCAACCTGTACCTACTTAGCTGGAGAAGAAGGCAAAGCCCCTTCCACTCCTTGTGGAGATAGCATTTGCCTGTGGACTGTAGATGAAGGCGAGACCCCTTCCACTCCTTGTGGAGATAGTACTCGCCTGACAGCTACAAAAATCCTCCTAGTGCCTCTCTCATAGGTGACAAACACTGGCACTCCCAAGGTTTCAGTTTCTTTGAATTGTTCATGTCCTGAAGGTTTAGCTTCCTCCTGATGCATTGATGAAAATATTTGAGGACCTTTGAAAACCTCATGAGAAATGAAGGTTTCCCATGGTATATTCAGTCTATTCAACTGATGCAACATAATGATCTTGATCATAGAGAAGTGGTAGATGTTGCTCATTTGTTGGGGATAAGGCTTGTTCTTGACATAGTGTGCTAGCTTTTCAATATTCCAGAACATGAAGAAAGGAAGATAGTGTGACACAAATAGCCTTGCTAATTCATGGTGATATTTGACCCTCTCCACTATTTCACAGAACTCATAACAAGACCTATGCTAGAAACATGTGATGGCAAAGGGACAAGCAAGTAATTCTCTGAGGCTAATGGGCTCCTCCTTAGTTATCTTTCCTCCTTTATGAGGTCTCCTCTACTAGAGGTTTAGTTCCCTAGAACTGTCACTGAGAGTCTCTTCCTCAGTCTCATAATCTCTGTCCATTGTCTTATTTGACTGTAAATGCTAGTGAGGAAAGAAAGATAGTGTACGTGAATGATCAGTATGAAGAGATTTTCAAAAGAAAGAAAGTGAGTGGGATGACATAAGAATATGAGAGAGACTTGATGGAATGTAGGGTTTGAGGGAATAGGGTATGAAGGGAATAAGTTAGGTTTAGGTAATTTAGGGTATAGAGGTTATGTATGTAAGTAGGATTTTAGGGAAGTGTATGTGAATGAATGGGAATGGGAAGTAGGGTTTTAGGGAAGTATCATGTGAGGGAATGGGAATAGGAATGAGAATGGGAAGTGTGTGTAGGGGTTAGGGTTTTAAGGAACAATCACCAATTATAGAAAAGACAACTATATAAACAACGACTTTATGGAAAAACTTGGCTGTTGGCGTTTAGCCTTTTCAAAAATTAGCTCTAAGCACAAAAAGTCTTATGGCAATGAGCAGTAGTGATACTTACATGTAGGAGAGAAATCTTTGCAAATGGGAAGAAATTTGAGCGATTTTTGGTCTTGTTTGAGGTTCCTAGCACTGAGAGGGCAGTTTCCAACAGGTGCGCAACGCCTGTGTTTTTCTCCAGTGACACTTCAACTTGCTTCTTTTTGTCCAATGACACCTCAAAATCGCCTTTTAGCTTCTCCTTAGCACTTTGATCTTCAAAATGAGGTGATATAAGACATGAAAGCCTTTTATATATTTTCAAGCCTTTTGATTTTTCATTTAGCATAACCCACTTTCTAATGTTTATTTGCTCCCCTGAAATACTCTGTTTTAGTTGATTTTTGACTTTTGGCATGTTCACAGGTAGAATGATGCTCATCTCTTTGACCTTTTGCAGTGACAGGAGTTGACCAAGTTGGCAGGTGACCAGGAGCAGCATATGAATAATTATTACATATAGGAACCATAAAATTACAATGAATTGCATGAAGTGAAATAATAATAAAATACAAATGCTCAACTCTTTCAACTCAAAACTAGTTTTGAGTTTAAAGAGCTTTATTAAGCTTACAAACCAAGAAATTATGATTTTTGAATAACCTCCTCATGTGCCTGCTGACATTATTAGCAATAATCACTGAAATTTGACCATGGAGGAAACCCTAGACCTAATGAGACTGAAAAACTAAGACCTAAGACCTATTTAAACATGAACCATTGACCTGAAAAGTATGAACAAAGGTCAACAAATATATGTCATGAGGGAAAAAACTGAATTGAACCCCACCATCAGTTGATCCATGACCTAATGGAGTGCAGCTCATCAGAATGGGTCACCTAGTATGAAATGCAAAAAGAGTAATTTTGATCACTGATGGCAGTGTGAAGACATTGATACTAACAGAGGGCACTTTGTTTAGTTTTGTGGGAGTCTTCTATAATATGCGTAACTTCATTCTAATGATACCCATGTTCCTAAAAGAATTCGATTATGAATCCATTTGGGCCTAGAACTTTATTTTTTGGCATACTCATAACCATTTCTTCCACTTTGGCATTGGTAACCTTCCTCATCAACATTTCATTTTGTTCCCAAGTGATTATATGGGGAACATTGGTTGTGATTTTCCTATTAGGAAGATGTCAGTCCACAATAAGTTTTGTTATGAAACTTTGGAAATAGATTTGGAGATTTTGGGTTATATCCTCATGCCCTTCAAGTCTCTAGTTCTATCTGTTTTTGAGGTAAATGATGTGGTTTCTAAGTCTTTGTTGTATCATATATTGGTGAAATAATTTGGTGTTCTTTTCTCCTTCCCTAAGACATTCGATCGTGGATTTTGGTTTCCATAGAATTTCCTGCCATTGTAGTCTTTCATTTAGTTGAATTTTAGTGTAGTCTCTTTTATGGTGAGGTCCTGTTGATGGTGCTGAACCCACCAACATGGGGATATCCCTGGTAAGAAGTCCTAATTAGACCTTAGACCATTTGGTATAGGAGTCCCAACAGTGGGTCGTAAGGTAATGCCTTGACCGTGATGTCGCATAGAGGCAAGTAAGATAACTCTATCAGTGGCAAGGGTGTGATTGATGCAGTGAGTCAAGGAATGAGTATGAGAGGTTCCAACACTTCAAAGGGAGAGGAAGGTGAAGGTGAGTTCCAGGTTGAAAGGGATCAGTCTCAACTCGGCTAGGAACACACATCACAAGGACGTGCACAACTTCTGGTAGAGCAGTCGACACGGATGCGACAGTCCAACATACAAGGTAAGATAACACGAACAACACACACGGATCAACCCGAGATGAGTGTGACGGTTGATCTAACAAGGTTCAAAGAAATATTTGTCTGGTGTCTGGCAAAGCAGTCGACACAAACAATGACATCATTAACAACATATGCAACACATTAACAACAAGATTCATATAATTGCATGTGAATCATTCATACACAAGTACGTAAGTTAAACAAAATATATCATTAAGGCAACTAGAGTAGTCCAACTATAATAACAACATATGCATGAAAATGTGCTGGCTTTTATTATATAATGAAGTGTAAGTCACAATCATACAATACACCATGTAAACCTGCTAGCCCCATCAATGGAACGTTACAACCAAATCTGCCTGCTCCTCCAAAGAGATGTACTAGCTCCGTGCAGTGGAGAAGCCAAGGCGCGTTATAATACTATCCAAGCCTTCTTCAAGATAGTCTTAGTAGAAGGTTAGCTGACCAAAAGCGTATACAATGAGTTATGAGGGACTATTTATAGCAAAGGGTGGGGTGACCCTTGACATTCCCCTTTGTGATAGTTCAACTACCCTCATGAATCTTCACCTACTCTATGACTGTTATATCCAACTATTGACACTCGACTTACATTTGACATGACTCAACATTACAATGCACATGTACTCATGTGAGACAACATGGCTTGAGCAAGCCTTGCAAGACATCATTGACACTCGGTCTACTGTGGTGAGACCAACTCTTTGACATGCTTGTAATGGTGAAGCTAGTGAGTTGATGCCAAACTTGGTCGTTCGTTATGTTGTGCATGCACCTCATGGTGACATATTGCTTAAGCGAACTCTTGCCTCTGTTGCAATTGATGCATTGGTTCGACCCCTTCATCCAACTCGTCTACTAACATGCGCATGGTCTTCTTGGGTACGGTTGAACCGACAAAAAACTGATGCATAGTGTCTGTGTTGATCTTCAAGTGTGTGTTGGTGATCATGCACATGAACTTGCCGAAGTGCATGTTAAACCCTAGTTGGACTTACTTCTTGTCTTCACCTTGGTGAGTGTGTTGAATGGGTTGGATTGCAAGCATGCGCTCAATGACATGCATGATGCTGGATCCTTTGCATGCGATCAACAAAACTTCTCACCATGTTCACTCTGTGTTAGCTGTTGGAATGGATCCTTAACTCTTATTGGTGCAGTTTCATCCGTGAGTGCATGTTGTGCCCACTGTTGTTCTTATTCCTGCTGCAACTCATTGGATTGTCTGTGCAACTTCATGTTCTTCCTGAGTTGCTGCTTCAGCGCATGCAACTCTTTCATTGTTCCATCTTCTGCCTTCGTGCGATCTTCATGTCGCGTCGTTACTTCATAGCCTGGGTCTCCAAAGTTGCTTTCATTATCAGTGGATCTGCTTGATCTTGCAACTTTGCTCCACATCTATGTTGTCAACAACCTTCCTCTTGCATTCGTTGCATTCACTTCATTTGCTGCATTCGCTACATTCGGTATGCTGCCTTCAACTACTATACATGATGTTGCTCGTTATGATGTTGCTGCTTGATGTCCTTGTCCACGAACAACTTGATGTCTTCATGAGTAGGTAAGCCCATGGACACTTGATCCACTGCATCCCCAAGCATGCTCTGAATGGTGTCTTCGTCTCTGCTCTCCAGGAAGCCATTGTACCTGTATTGCTGAGAGGCAGATGAACACTTGCGATACCTGGAGAGATGGAAACACTCATAGCAAGCAATCTGTCAGTCAAAAACCAGAATGAACAAGAAAGCTGACTTGCAACATACCTTTGTGAATGATCATGAAAGTTGCACAATTTCGGCCGGGAGATTCGGAGACTGACTGCCAAGACTGCACAAGGCAGAGTCTGGGCTATTGAGAGACTGACTGACTGCTGGAACTGCACAATGCACAGTCCAGTCAGGCAGTTGGCTGTTGGGATTGTGCAATGAGCAATCCTAGCTGGGAGGACTGCTGGGCCAGGGGCAGATTTGCGTAGATTTTTGGGCCAAGCAGCCATTGACCTCCAGAAATGCGCAATTCAATCTAGGAGGCTAGTGTTGGGCCAAAATGCAAAAATTTGGAGAGGGAGGTGAGCCTTCCTTTTGCAGATTACGCAATGCAGCCTTGGTGAAGGCAGAGACCGGGCCAAGGTTGGCCTGACTTGCTGATGGGCAACTAAAAGCAAGTAAGTCGATGAAATGCATGGCGACACTAAGTGATAGAAGAAGTGATAAACATTGCATGCAAAACATGAATGGAGGATTGGGCAAACATATCAACATGCATGTGGGTGAGGCCATTTGCCAATTGGGTGAACGTTCGTGCAAAATAGTTTCATGCATGCAACAACAACGAAAATTGAAACAGAGCTAGGACAAGCTAGAATATATGTAAATGACAGCATGCATTCAAAGAAATCAAGCAAATAACACTCACACAAGCGAATACACAAAAAGAGATAGAAATGCAGCATAAGGCATGGGAAGTGAGCTTACCTCAAAATAGCTAAGTTGAATGTGTCGACTGCTCCTAGATGTTATGTGGGATGTCAGAGCTACAAGGTTGATGTGAGGAATGAGCTCTGTAGCGTTTAGTTGATGAGTTTTGATAACATCGAGGTTATGACGTGCATGCCACAAATCTAGGGGAAGCGACACTTAGAGGGAGGTTTCTGAATTGTTCCTTGCATGTAACCTCTAACTGTTAAACATAGATCCCTGTGACAAGGGTTGCCTTTGCATGCTGCTTTGGGAGAAGCAACCTATGCATGCAAGCTATTTTGTTGAGTCCTCTGGTTTAACAAAGCTTCCTCTTTGCCTGATTTCTTTTAATTTCCATGCCCAAAATATAGTTTGCAGCACCAAGATCTTTCATGACGAATCTGGAGGACAATTGGATCTTCAAATCCTGGATAATTTCTTTGTCATTTCCAACCAACAACATATCATCCACATATAAGACCAGATAAATAACACGGTCACCAATTAATTTAAAATACACACAATGATATGCTTTGCTTCCGGTGAAGCCAAGTCCCCGTATAAATGTATCAAATTTCTGATACCACATCCTTGGTGACTGTTTTAACCCATACAGAGACTTCTTTAACTTGCATACCAGTTCTTCCTTACCCTTCACCGCAAAGCCTTCAGGTTGCTTCATGTAGATTTCCTCTTCCAAATCCCCGTGAAGAAATGCTGTCTTCACATCCATCTGTTCTACCTCAAAATCAAAAGCAGCAGCACCAGATAAAAGTAATCTAATAGAAGTTACCTTGGCAACAGGAGAAAAAATATCACCAAAATCAATTCCCGGCACCTGGGAATAACCTTTTGCTACCAACCGGCTTTGTATTTCTCCACCTTCCCTTCTGCATTTGTCTTCTTCTTGAACAACCATTTGCTGCCAATGGGTTTCCTTCTAGCCGAGAAAACACTCCACCAGATCCCAAGCCTCATTTTTGTGCAAGATGCCATTTCATCAACCATGGCCTCTTTCCAGAGTTTTCCATCCTCTGAATCCACTGCTTCCTTCACAGTTTTGGGATCATCATCAGTAACAGAAAAAGCAAAGTTTGAACAGAAAGCAGATGGGCTATACCTTTCTGGCTGCCTTCTTTCTCGAGTTGATCTTCTCACAGCCGGAGTTTGAGGCTCTTCATCTTCTGATTCCTCCTCTACTACAGAGTCTGATTCTTCCTCCTTTAGTTCAAACTCTATCTTCACAGGTTCCTTTGGTTGGACTTCATGTTTAATAACATCTTTCACCTCTCTGAACACCACATCGCGGCTGTACACAACCTTCCGTGTGACTGGGTTTCAAAGTTTATAACCCTTTAAACTATCCTCAATAAAGATGCATTTTTCAGATTTACTATCCAACTTGGTTCATTTCTCCTTTGGAACATGTACATATGCATCACATTCGAATACCCTCAGATGTGAAAGAGAGGGTTTCTTACCAGTCCATACCTCTTGTGGAGTCTTATCCTCCAACGCTGATGAACGTTACTTGTTGACCAGGTAACATGCAGTATCCACCGCTTTTGCCCAGAATTCCTATCCTAACCCGACACCACTGAGCATGCTTCTTGCCCTTTCCATCAATGTCTTATTCATTCTTTCTGTAACTCCATTTTGCTAAGGTGTATATGGAGTAGTATTTTGTCGTGATATACCACACTTCTTACAGAATTCTTCAAATTCCTTACTGCAAAACTCTCCACTGTTATCTGTCCTCGACACCTTTATCTTCTTCTTTGTCTGGTTTTCCACCAAAGCCCTAAATTCTTTAAACCTGTCAAAGACTTCAGATTTCTTCTTAAGGAAATATATCCATGTATTCCTTGAGAAGTTATCTATAAA
>APFE030944413.1:48518-77875 GCA_000404065.3 Pinus taeda
TCCCCCCCTTCATCTGAGGTGGTTTTCGCCTCTGCAGAAGGAGCCTCATCAGATCCCTTTCCTTTGTCAGGAGCTTTAGATTTACAGTCCCTTTTGTAGTGCCCTTCCTTTCCACTTTTCTAGCACACCACCTTTACAGGTTTTCCTGGAGATCTATATCTCCCTTTAGATTTAGATCTCCCACTCGATGACTTATTTTTGTTTTTGTTCTGGGTCCACCCTCGTACAGACAAGGCATCACCATTTTTGCTCTCCATATTTTTCCGTCTCATCTCCTCCGTCAGCAAGGATGAGACTATTTCATCAAAATGCAAGGCAGTTGTATTGCTACCTATTGCAATAACCAAACTATCCCACGAATCTGGTAGAGAACACAAGAAATTGATGCATTATCTTCATCTAAAATTTTAATATCAATAGATGCTAACTGACTTACCATAGTATTAAATGAATTCAAATGCTCTGTCACCGAGTCTCCATATTTCATCCTCAGGTTATACAGTTTTTTCCACAGGAACAGTTTATTCACTAGATACTTAGATTGGTACAAAGTCCCTAACTTGTCCCATGAAGCCTTCGCCATAGCTTCCCCTGATACATTCAGCAATACCGAATCTGAGACACACAATCGTATTGTGCTCTTTGCCTTCCAATCCAACTTCTTCCATTCTTCATCGAACACTCCCGTTGGTTTAGTACTTGGATCTACCGCGATCCACTGGTCTTTATCCACCACCAGATCCTCCATCTTGAGTTTCCATAGCTTAAAAGTCTGACCATTAAATTTCTCGATCTCTATCTTTCCACTGCTCGCCATCTTCTTTCACCACCAGAATCGATCTCGCAGATCTCCCACTGAACAGGGTCTACCATAGGCCCGAGCGAAACCCCTCAGCAACAAAGGTGTCCCCTTGAAGCCAAAAACAACTTTGATACCAAATGTAGGTTTTAACCCGTACAGAAATTTACATGCATACAAATTCTAAAAAAACAAAAATAAACAATGCGAAAGCATAACACATAAAACACAGATACACAGAGATTTTCCCACTGGATCCCAAAACTGGGACTACCAGCTTGATTTTTCATTATGTTCCTTTCAATGTTACAATACATATTTATACATGCCGAAGCATCCAATATCGTGGACCGAAAAACCATCGCGTCCAATACCATGGACCAAAAAACCATTCGCATCCAATACCATGGACCAAAAACCATCGTGTCCAAAAAACATGTGCGAAAATCATGCACAAAACCATAGGTGGGTCCGCCCAACCTAACATGGGGTCCAAAACCAAAATTTTCTGGGGCGCTGCCCCAGACCCCATAAAGTGGGGTTATGGGTGCCCTTTAAACCCCCTGTTAACTACATGGAAAGAATATAACACAACCCAACAAGAAAGCCACTGAAGCTCATGTAATTGATAGTGAAAGACATGCTACCGAGGATGGTTGGTAGGGAGGCTCCAAAACAAAGCTAAGGAAAAATTTGGAGGGTGGTTGTAGCCGCTACAACACACTTCTAGATGTTAAGTCATTGTTCTTATTCTTGGACATGACCATGATGTATCCTCATAAATAAGCACTATTATGACTTCAAGCTTATCTGCATTTACTAGCCATCTATGTTTACTAATTTATATCCTAATTATGTAGTTATGTAACTTTACTAATTTATATTTAGTTTTTTTTTTTTGCTCACTTGATCTTGAACCTTGAATTTCCTAGTTTACATAATATTTTATAACACTATGACCGACCTAGATCATATTAACCCAAAAACTTTCAAGCGTCGAGAGGAATCAAATCTCTTGAGGTACAAACCTCCCTTTTTAGTACAAAAATTGAGGAAACATTTGCACCTCGAGAGATTTTATCCTTCTCGATGACTGATAAATACAGGGTTAAGATGGATCTAGGTTGATTAAATAATACTATATAATATCTATATTTGTATCTATGTGTCTCTTTCTTATCCCCTCTCTATCTCACCCCCAAACATACACATTCTCTCTCCATATCTATTCATCTTTCTCTCCCTCCCTCTTCCTCTCCCTTTTTATCTTCCCCTTCTCTCTCTCCCCCTCTCTCACTCTCCTTTCTCCCTCACTGTCTCTCCATCTCTCCCTTGTCACTCCCTCTCTCTCTCCACTTTTCTCCCTCTATGTCTTTCTTCTTCCCTCCCCATTTCTCCCCGCCCCCTCCATCTCTCTCTCCTTCTCTCTCTTGCATCCTCTCTCTTCTCATTTATCTCTCTCCCTTTCTCTCGCACCTCCATATGTCTCCCCCCCATCACTCCCTCTCTCTGTCTCTCTTCCCTCCAACATTGTCACTATAACCCTCCCTCTTTCATTCTCTCTCTCCCCTCCATCTCAGTTCCATCTCTCTCTCTTCCCTTTCTCTACCTATCTCTCTCCTCTCCTCTTCTCTCTCTTCCCTCCTCTTCTATCTCTCCATCTCTCCCTTGTCACTCCCTCTCTCTCTCTCCACCTCTATCTCTCTATTTCTTTGTTCTTTCCTCCCTCTCTTATCTCTCTTCCCTCCTCTCTCTCACATCCCTCTCTCTCTCTCTCCCTCTCTCCAGATTTTTCACTATCTCCCTCCCTCTCCCTCTCCATTAAAATTAACCCCATTGTATTGTGTTTAAGAAAGTATCTAAATTAAAAAAACTCAATTGGTTGTAAAATATTAAACTTATATTTTGGATCAACCATATCAAAGAAAATACAATAATGAAAACCTTAAAAAAAATCATGCACTATCTTTCCTCTATTATTGTTAGTCACTTTGCTTGCTCTCATGGCTTGTATCCTTAGTTAAGATGGATCTATGTTGATTCTTAATAATATTATTTATATTATATGTGAAATTATTCTCATTTGATTTTATTAAAACCTTGATTTAATTTCTATGGAAATATTTTTAGTAGTCATGAGTATAGAGGGTTTAGATATATCTCAAAAGTAATTATAACATTTTTCCTTTTAGATTCAATTAAAAAAAGGTTATTTTATTAAATTAAATTAAATTATAAAATATTTTGATTGTGAAATAGGTTATGGTTTTCAGGTATGTGGTATTGATAAGCCATAGTGTTGGCCCATGGTATTGTAACAAAGCCTATTTACAAGTTAATTATATCCATGGTAAAGTGCAGATGAATATCCATGGTTAAGAATCTTGTCATATTGTTATAAAATATTTTGATTGTGAAATAAGTTATGATTTTTGGGCAAGTGGTATTGATAAGCCATAGTATTGGCTCAACAAAGTCTATTCACAAGTTCATATTAATGGAAAATTGGGGATGAATATCCATAGTTAAGAATATTTCATATTTTTATAAAATATTTTGATTGTAAAGGTTATTTGGGCATGTTGTATTGATAAACCATTTATTGGCACATAGTATCGTAAGAAAGTCTATTTACAACTTAATAATATTCATGGTAAGGTGGGGGTGAATATCCATGGTTAAGAATATTTTCATATTGTTATAGAATATTTTTACTGTGAAATACATTATGTTTTTGGGCATGTGGTATTGATAAGCCATGGTATTGACCCATGGTATTATAACAAATCATATTTACAAGTTTATAATATCAATGATAAAGTGGGGGTGAATATCCATGGTTAAGAATCTTGTCATATTGTTATAAAATATTTTCACGGTGAAATAAGTTATGTTTTTTGGGCATGTGCCATGGTATTGGCCCATAGTATTGTAACAAAGTCTATTAACAAGTTAATAACAAAATCAAAATATAACAAATTGAATTTTAATAATTTTATTACTTTAACTTTTTATTGTTAATTGAGCCAACATTTAAATGTTGACACTCATCTCCAATATTGGAGCCTATATGTGCTCTATATTGGGTTGTAAAAGTAGATTTTAATTCATTTTGTTTGTGGATTGACCATGAGGACTTAAACCTTGAATTTCATTGTTTACATAATACTTTATAACACGAGATCTCTAATTAAACCATCCATGGACCATTTTTTAATTTTAATTTTTTGTATTCTTGGTCGGACCTTTCTTTTTCATTATTATCAAAATAAGGCAAGTTACATCCATCTCCGTATGGTTAGATAACCTCAACCGCCCAGAGGAAAACCAAATTTGTTGGCTACCTAACGACATGATAAGCCATCCAGTAACAAAATGTGATATGCCAAGTAAGTGTGATTGTCTTTATAGTGTCTAGAATCTAAATAATTGTAGACATAACTAAAAACATACTAGGCATTATAGGACTATTGCATACAATAAAAAGAAAGATACAACGACATACCCCTCAAGTCATGATCCTAAAAGAGAGAGACGATGTGAAAACCACTATCACTAGCTTTTCTGAAATGCAAGTTAATCATATTTGGCAGACTCTATAGGAGCAGGGCCTTCGCACTGTCAAGTCATGATCCCAAAAGAGAGAGATGGGGTGAAAACCACTATCACTAGCTTTTCTGAAATGCAAGCTAATCATATTTGGTAGACTCTATAAGAGCAGGGTCCTTCATGCTGGAGCCAAAGAGCTCTATTTGAGGGATGCATGGTATGTGCAGAATTTGATCTAATACTTTGGAGAGAAATCTCTTTATCAACCAATACAAGTGCAACATTTGCTTGCTTAAATTGTGAATCAAACACTAATGTTTGCCAATCATCCAAATTTATATCTATTTTTAAATTTAAAATAATATAAATTCTATATAAAATTATATTAAAATAAAATTAAAAATTTATGATATTTATATATCTTTTAAATTATTAATTTTGTCAAATTCAGTTAATTATAAAGTTTAATACTTACGTGGTAAGGCATTACCCTATGAAATCAACTCCCCTCTAAACCTATGTGTACATTCATCAGCCCTTGATTTAAGTGTTAAGTGTTAAACAATTCAAATAATTTCAACCATCCAATTGATTCTAAAATTAGTTATTAAATTAGTTACAATTCTAATTCTCGTGACCTGGCTACGCAGCATAGCAGGTCGACCACCCTTCTCACACATTACTTCTTGCTCGGCACTACGCTGCAGGTCGACTGCCCTTGCTCATACTACTTCCTGCTTGACACTACTTCCAAGTGCTGCCTCCCCTAGCTGGTCACCCAAACCCTCATTCTCATCCTTTGCGACCGCAAAATGTTGCTTTGCAACTTCTCCAGGCCTTTGTGGTTTCTCTTTCCAGATGTTGCCTCCCCTTGCTAGTCACCCAAATCCTCATTCTCATCCTCTGCCACCGCGAAATGTTTCTTTGCAACTTCTCCAAGGTTTTGTGGTTTTGCTTCGCAGTTTTATAGGATCTCAGACTAGCGATTATTCGAAATGGGGGTTTACGTTTGAGAAGCCAAGCGCCCAGAGTCGATAAAGGTGCTGGTGGCAGCACAGGCTAAGCCTCCACAACTGCATTCAAACATTGCGCAGGGCGGGGAAACTGCAGCAGGGGATAGAGGGCGTTAGTCAAAACATGTTTTCCATGATTCATGCCACCGTCTTCACCACGTAGGTGAACACGTTGATGTGGTTTCCCTGTTTAATTTAGTGAACCAGACGCCCCTTTATTCAAAATCTCTCGCTCCACTTGTTTTGATGCCTTGTTCTGGTCTATTGTTGATGGCTATGTAAAGCTAGATAAATTAAAGCGAAGTAAGTTATTACTCTATTACATCTTGTGTTAGTGGTCAGTCAAGATGTGTGCGTTTAATATTCGTTTTTTCGAACTCTTAAAGATATATAATCGCCTCACTTACATTTTCTTTTGTTACGGAAATCCTCGCTAGCGCTGTGGGACACAGAGGCATGTTACTTCTTTATTCAATCAAAGGTTTGCATGTGCATTCTTCGAGATTCAAAAGCATTTAGGCTTTTTAGATATTGATGTTCTCAGGTATTGTGAAATTTCAAGCATGTTTCTATGACTTGTTGTATAGTTATTGTGATTGATGGTTCTGTGTAGAAAAAATTCTTGAAGTGGTTTACTATTGTTTCTGTGGTTTTGGGCTTCTTTTATTTCTTTCTTTTTTCCCTTAGGGATTTTGGATTCAAGTGCGTTAGTGTTTCGGAAAGCATTATCAAGTATTTTGAGTTAGAAAATCAAGAATATTTCTTTATGTCCAAATACAATTTAGTTTGCTGCTTTAAGATCAAGCCTCAAGTGACATTTAAGTAATGGTGCCTTGCTTAAATTTCTTTTGTAGGCTATTCCAGGTGTGGTGTGCGTAAGATTAAGCACAAGAGTAATCTTGCAAGCATAAGGTTAACTCTATGGCTACTGAGCAATGTCTAAGTATAGATTTTTCTCAAATCTATAAACAATCAACTCTTCAGCTCTATTTTGCGAAGTACAAGAATAATTCTTGGAACCAATACATTTCTAGACAATTTTTTTCTTTTAAATTTTCCAACTAATTAAATTCTTTCTTTCAAATACTAATAAATCTCATCAAAATAATTAAATTATTTCTTTCAAATACTAATAAATCTCATTTTATAAACACAAAATAATAAACTTGTTAATAAGTTACGTATCCCATCCCCTGATGCAAAGGATCATTATTTTCCCACTAACTATGCACAATGTGCTTGGAAACAATTCACAACCTACTTATGGAAACAATTTTGAGCATATTGTGAAGTCCTGATTACAATTTAGTAGACTTTTATTTTTTAACTGCATGGCT
This sequence comes from Pinus taeda, assembly GCA_000404065.3. Taxonomy (NCBI): domain Eukaryota; kingdom Viridiplantae; phylum Streptophyta; class Pinopsida; order Pinales; family Pinaceae; genus Pinus; species Pinus taeda. Next base: position 55,217 of record APFE030944413.1, read on the forward strand.
ATTTGGCACTATCTAATGGAAAATAAGGACAAAAATGTACAGCTAATTTGTTATAATCAGGAATATGTTTTATTTATTTCCTTTACAATCTATCACTTTTAAATTTTAATCATGGTTCTTTGGTTTTAGCTCTCAATCAATTTTAAATTTTAAACATGGTTCTCTGGTTTTAGATCACAGATTATGTGATAAAAATGTGCTCGTCATTTTCATTACACCTATATTTTTTTCAATTTGTAAGTATTTTTCACTGGCAAGCAAATGAATTTGCAACAAAAACAATCAAGAATAACGGTTAATGATAACCCATGCATGATACTATGTTGTTTATAGGAATAAATAATTTCTCATTGGTGAACTCCTTGCTGATGTGGAATGCCATCTTTTTTTGTTTAAAAAAGGCAGCTAAGATGTATTATTGAATTGTATATGCTTTAGTCTAGGGAAGAAATCACAGCTCTCTCAAAGGAGATCTATGAAAATTATTTATTATTTTTATTAGATTATTTTACATAAAATATGGCCAACAATTAGCTTACACAAAGTATTCCCAACAATTATCTTATTGTTGTACAATTCAATCAAATTTGACATCATTAGGGAAACTCTATTTTTTACTGTCAACAACATTGATACATACATCTCAAAGAAGTCTCAATTTAATATTCTATATAGGTTTTGGAAACTACTTCTTGGTTATTTCCTTTGACTACTATAATTTTTTCTTGCAAATTCTCAATGTATAACTTGATGGTGGGGCATTTTCCTTCTATAGGTGAGATAAAATTTGACCTCATTAAGGAAACTTTGTTCCTCCATAATTAATTGCAACTAAGAAGCTCTTCCAGACTCTCATCTCAAAGACTATTGCTTGGGTCTAGCTCGACATGATTCTTCTCCTTAACTCAGGGTGCTAACACAGTGAAGTGAGGTGGTGACCAGACATGGCCCTCTAGCATGCCCCTCATGTCAATCAATAAAGGATTGTATTGGAGATCTAACCCACCACCCTACATGGCATATCATGTTGAATTTGTTCATGTGGGAGATGTCTCCAGAATCGCTGCATGGGTTTTCTCAGCCAAGTTCCTTGGAAAGCTTTCTATATATGTTTTGGAAACTAATCCTAACAGACTCACCAATGAAAGCTACAAATTGAAATCCTCCATAATTAATTGCACCTAAGAAGCTCTTCTAGATTCTCCAAACTAATATTCAGAAACAGAGATGGACCATGTCCCCTTCCCAAGGCATGCTTGCACAAAAAATAATTATGTTAGCAGAGCTTCAGTTATCTCCCTCAATCAAAATAGTGTATTAAAGAAGTACATACATTTTCTACAATTGAAGTTGAATTCAAGGCATGACAAGAGCCCTTGATGAAATTTTTGCAAGACCCACTTGGATTTCTGAAGCTTGCAAAGCTTATGGATGATATACGTTGCCGTGAAGAACATTGGAGACGAAGCTCTGGAAATGTCAATGAGATGATAATAGAATGAGCTTGAGACACATGAGCGCAGACAAAATGTTGAATTCAAAATCAATCAATAGATTGTGCTCCAAACATCCTTCAATTACCCTCAAAATAGTGCAGATTAACCACACAGAAATAACCCTGAATATGTGTGAATAAGCAACTTGCTCAAGGCCGAAATGATGTGTGCGTGATTACTAAAGGCCGCATAAATTAGAGAAGAAAATCACAGATGATGGCATGTTTAATTCATGAATTTATGGAGGATCAATGCCCATGTTTATAGTGATGAAGGGAGGGGGGCTTCTTATGGAGCTGACTTACTCAAAAAGGAGGAAGCCAACCCTCCAAAAATTTGAAATTTGAAATTTAAAAACATTATATTAATTATCCAATATAGCAGAACTAAATAGAATCCCAAAGGAATTCTTTTTAAAAGCTGAAGAGATGTCATTAGGATTAGATGTATATGAGCAGACCATATGAATGCTATTTTATGACATCTAGTGGCTCTACAACGATTAACACATTCTCTTGATGTATATGATTAGACCATTTGAATCCTATTGAATGACATTTGGTGGCTCTGCATTATGCAAGAATTAAGACATTTCATTTACTTTTCCTGGTAGGTTGTGAAAGAAGTTTTGAGATTGTCCTCTATTGTGTCATGGATTCCTCGAGTTGATATTAATGACTGCATCCTTATTTGACAATATGTGTAACAACTGTGTTGATCAATATTTGCAAACTCCCTTAACTGCCAAAGACTTGAGATTGTCAGCACGAGAGATTCCAAACAAAAATTCGGAAACAGAGATAGAACATGTCTCCTTGCCAAGGCATGCCTGCACAGAAAATAATTATGTTAGCATACCTTCAGTTATCTCCCTCAATCAAAATAAATTTTGAAATTTAAAAACATTATATTAATTATCCAATATGTCAGAACTAAATAGAATCCCAAAATTAATAAAAGACCCTCATGGGAATTCTTTCTAAAAGCTAAAGAGATTCTCATTAGGATTAGATGTATATGATTAGACCATATGAATGCTATTTTATGACATCCAGTGGCTCTGCAACAATTAACACATCCTGTTGATGTATATGATCAGATCATTTGAATGCTATTGAATGACATTTGGTGGCTCTGCACTGTGCAAGAATTAAGACATTTCATTTACTTTCCTGGTAGGTTGTGAATGAAGTTTTGAGATTGTCCTCTATTGTGTCATGGACTCCTCGAGTTGCACTTGAAGTGTTTTCTCACTCAAGTTCCTTGGAAAGGTTTCTATATATATTTAATTAATCCTCCATAATCAATTGCACCTAAAAAGCTCTTCTAGACTCTCATCCCAAAGAATATTGCTCTAGTCTACCTCAACATGATGTGTAGCAGCTATGTTGATCAATATTTGCAAACTCCCTCAATTGCCAAAGACTTGAGATTGTCAGCACGGGAAATTCCAAACAAATATTCGGAAACAGAGATGGAACATGTCTCCTTCCCAAGGCATGCCTACACATGATCAGACCATATTTTCACAATACGTGAGAACATCAATATGTAAAAAGCCTAAATGCTTTTGAATCCCGAATAATGCACATGCAAACCTTTGAATGAATAAATATGTAACATGCCTTCGTGTCCCACAGTGCCAGCGAGGATTTTTGTAACAAAAAAAATGTAAGTGAGACGATTATATATCTTCAAGAGTTTGAAAAAACGAATATTAAATGCACACATCTTGACTGACCACTAACTGTAGAAATTCCCACTGTAGATCACCTGATAATGCAATATACTAAAGCAAAATACTTGATCTACTTCTACAAACAAACTTGCGGAAACTTAATCGATTTTTAGCAAGATCAAATAGAACACATATAACAGAGGATGAGAAATAAATCACACATGAACACAAAATAATATTCCGGGGAAAGCCTTAGCTAAAAACCCCGCTATCTATATTATCATACAAATGGAAATATCTCAGGATTACACAAAGCTTTAACTCACAAGCTATCCATCACTCAGTACAATCCCTCACTGCTGCTCATAGACAGTCAAAGGCTTCTCACAAACCTTCTCCTCTACCCTCCAAGCCTCCTATTTCCTTGCGAAATTTCTCCTGGGTCCTCAAGATGCGCCCTGTGTGTAATAATCCCTCACACACTACTCTGACCTCTGAAATAACTGCACAAACCTGAAGGAGATAATTCCTTCTGCATGGATGAGTTTCCTATATAAGAAAAATCCTCCAACTAATAGTACACTGTCCCATCCTCTGATCTCAACTGGGTCTCTAACTGAACTGACATGCATGAGTTATTTATGAGAGAATATTCAGTTATCTGAAGTGCAACAATTACATGCATGCATGCATTAACTAACTGAACTCACAATCAGTTCCACAAATTGTTGGAACTAATCTAACTGGACTTAACTTAGTTAACTGAGCTAACTAGTTACAACTCAAAGTACAACTCATCCTTATCACTTTAATCAAGGGATAACTTCCTCAATCAAAGGGAAAATTGTTGCATGTCTTCACATTGACTTCATGTTTGATTTTCTCCAACTAATTAACTCAAGATGAATTAATTAATTATTTTACAAATAGCTGCTAAGACCAAATTCGAATTTTACTTCTCAATTTTAGTTCAGGGACTAACTAAAATTGGAATCTAACCCGAAATGCTATTTATAGCGATGCTATTTTTAGCACTTCCATTTTTCATTCCTTGTTGCTATGCACTGGTACCTGAACTGCTATTTATAGCAATGCTATTTTTAGCATTTCTTGTTGCCTTTTCAACACTCCCTCTGAACAAGAGAGGCATTCAACCTGAACCCGATCTTAAACCTTTGAAATGTTCTGCATGCAACACCTCTTCCAAGTGTTGTTACTCCAACAACTCTAGAAACAAAAAAATCCCAACTGACCTTCCTGTTGGGCTAGAAACATCCTCTGATGTTGAAGCTCCATCTGCCACTGACAAGTGCTCCCTCTTTGACCTCTGAACTGTTGTAACACTCCATGCATCTCACACTGTTGCACACCTCTTTGTGCCATCCTGCATTGGTGCAACACTCCTGTGCCTCTCGCATTGTTGCAACATGCTATCTCTGCACTGTCTTGGGATTCCTGCATTGTAGCTCTCTTTGCTGCTCCATCTGCATCTGCCTCTACCCACTCAGCCAGTCCTGCTACTCCTCATCGGGTCTCCCGTAGCAAGGTCTAATCAAAGAGGTTGGGTACCTCAATGATCCTGCTCCTATTCCAGCCTTCTTGGGAGTGTCACTCCACATCGCCCCACTTCCTACCTGGAGGTATGGATGCATGTGATCCCTCTGCCCACTTGACTCGAAATTTCCCCTACTATAGGTCTCTACATGAGTAGATGTATCTAATCGATCTCCTATCGGCTTCTCTAATTGTGACTGCTCCACAACCTCCTGAAGCAACTTCACCAATTGTGGTTCCTCCACAATTGTCTGAGACTTCTTCTGGCGCTGCATGTTGAGAGGCAATGTACTCTCCCTCTCAACCACCAAGTCTCTAGTAGTTGCCTTACTCCTCAAGGCTTTGCATGCATCTTGAACCTCAAGAGCATACAAGTCCTTGACTCGTGAACCAATCTGCTTCACCTGTCTTGTGGTGACATGTCTAAGGAAAACCTTTCCCTTACTGAAGACTACATCATAACCTTTGTCTTCTAGCATTGCGATCGATACCAAGTTTTTCTTCAGTCCTGGTACATACTTCACATCTGTCAAGGTAATGCAAGCTCCATGCTCCCTCTTAAAAACAACTGTACCTACTCCTGAGACACTATACTTTTCATCATTACCCATCGCTATGAGTATCTGGAGATTTTTGTCCTCCAAGATACTGAACAAACTCTTATCACCGGTCATGTGGAATGAAGCTCCACTATCAAGAAACCAACCACATCCCACCATGGTTGAAACCATGCATGTGAAGAGGGTGAAATCCAACTCAAAATGTGAGGCTAATGCCTCACCTTCAGATCCTTCCTTGGATCCCATCTTTGATTTCTTTAGTGGAAAATTTGTAGCAAAATGGCCCACCCCATGACAATGAAAGCACTACACTTTTGATTGGTAAAACTTCTCCCCACCATAGGAAGAACTCAATTTGGGATGAGAATCCTTCTCCTTTCCTTTCTTTGCCTTACTCGCTAAGGCACAATTTTCTTCATCCTCCTTGGATGAAAAACCATCTCTGGTGCTTCTCCTTATCTCTTCCTGCATCAGATCCGACCAAAGTCGTTCCCAATTTGGCAATTTCTCTCTTCCATTTATCGAGTCTTGGTAGCTATGCTAGCTCTTAGGAAGATAGAGGAGAGCAAGATTCACCATGTCATCATCGACTGTCGTGATCCCTACACTTCCAAGCTCACCCCTGTAGGTGGTGAGCTTGTTCAGATATGTAGAGATCATGTCACCCTTTTCACACTTGATTTTCTGAAGCTTGTCTTTCAGTGCCAGCTTCCTTTGATTGATGTTGTTCTGATGTAGATCTTTCAATGTTTTCCACATCAAAAACAATGTCTCCTTCCTATGGAGGCTTAAGACAATGTGGTGTCGAACTCCCTCCAGGAGGATTCTCCTTGCTCTAGCCACACATTTCTTCCATTTTGCCAATTCTGTAGCATTAGCCGTTGCTGGCTTGGGGACTTCTTGATCAACGAAGTCCTTTAGAATGTTGTCCTCTAATACTGCTTCCATGTGATCCTTCCAGGATATATAATTCGAGTTGCCATCAAGGGCATACTCGAGTCTTAAACCGCTGAACACCATTGGTGAAATTGAGATGTGATAAGAATTCGATTGATGTAATCAAGAACTTGAAACTTCGAACTTCTCCCTTCTTTGTATACTGTTCTTTGCTTTGATCACCTTCGCTCTGACACCATGTAGAAATTCCCACTATAGATCACCTGATAATGCAATAGACTAAATAAAAATACTTGATCTATTTCTACAAACAAACTTGTGGAAGATAAATCGATTTTGAGCAAGATCAAATATAACACATATAACAAAGAATGAGAAATCAATCACACATGAACACAGAAGAATACTCAGGGGAAAGCCTCAGCTAGAAACCCCGCTATCTGTATTATCATACAAGTGGAAATATATCAGGATTACACAAAGCTTTAGCTCACAAGCTATCCAGGTCTCAGTACAACCCCTCATTGCTACTCATAGACAGTCAAAGGCTTCTCACAAACCTTCTCCTCTACCCTCCAAGCCTCTTATTTCTTTGCGCAGTTTCTCTTGGGTCCTCAAGCTACCATTTGTGTGTAATAATCCCTCACACACTGCTCTGACCTCTGAAATAACTGCACAAACCTAAAGGAGATAATTCCTTATGCATGGATGAGTTTCCTATATAGGAAAAATCCTCCAACTGATAGTACACTGTCCCATCCTCTGATCTCAACTGGGTCTTTGACTGAATTGACATGCATGAGTTATTTATGAGAGAATATTCAGTTATCTGAAGTGCAACAGTTACATGCATGCATACATTAACTAACTGAACTCACAACCAGTTCCACAATCTGTTGGAACTAATCTAACTGGACTTAACTCAGTTAACTGAGCTAACTAATTACAACTCAAAGTACAACTCATCTTGATCACTTTAATCAAGGGGTAACTTCCTCAATCAAAGGGAAAATTGTTGCATGTCTTCACATATAATTCATGTTTTATTTTCTCCAACTAATTAACTCAAGATGAATTAATTAATTATTTTACAAACAACTACTAAGACCAAATTCGAATTTTACTTCTCAATTTTAGTTCAGGTACTAACTAAAATTGAAATCTAACTCAAAATGCTATTTATAGCGATGTTATTTTTAGCACTTCCATTTTTCATTCCTTGTTGCTATGTCCAACACTGGTACCCGAACTACTATTTATAACAATGCTATTTTAGCATTTCTTGTTGCCATTTTCAACACTAACACAAGACATAATAGAGTAATAACCTGCTTCACTTTAATTTGTCCAGCTTTACATAGACATCAACAATAGACCAGAATAGGGCGTCAAAACAAGTGGAGCGAGAGCTTTTGAATAAAGGGGCATCTGCTTCACTAAATTAAACAGGGAAACCACATCAACGTGTTCACCTGTGTGGTGAAGATGGTGGGATGAATCATGGAAAACATGTTTTAACTAACACCCTCTATCCCCTGCTGCAGTTTCCTTGCCCTGCACAATATTTGGATGCAGTTGTGGAGGCTCAGCCTGTGCCGCCATCGACACTTTTATCGACTCCAGGTGCTTAAGGATTCTGTGCAATTCATGCTGTGCAATGTCTGAGCGCAATTCCATCTATGCTGCAATCTGCTTAGGAGAGGAGCGATCAAGGAACAGGGGAATCGAGAATGGACAGTGAAGGAAAATGAAAACTTTTAAATGGTAGATGGAATAATGTTCGTAATTTCCCTTGCCTTCATTGACAACTTCCTCCCATCGACCGATGTCATCTTCATTGATTCTTCTCAATCATAACAATTGTTCTAACATAACTAAAACTTGTTTCATGGAAGGCCAACGATTTGGCACGTTGTTGGTGCAACACAAACCAATTGCTAACATACCCAACGTTTTCTCGCTATAACCACTGGTTCTGTCGTCTTCACCTTCACAACCTACCAGGAAAGTAAATGAAATGTCTTAATTATTGCACAATGCAAAGCCACCGAATGTCATTCAATAGCATTCAAATGATCTGATCATATACATCAACAAAATGTGTTAATTGTTGTAGAGCCACCAGATGTCATAAAATAGCGTTCATATGGTCTGATCATATACATCTAATCCTACTGAGCATCTCTTTAGCTTTTAGAAAGAATTCCCATGAGGGTCTTTTATTAATTTTGGGATTCTGTTTAGTTATGATGTATTGGATAATTAATATAATGTTTTTAAATTTCAAATTTTGTTTTGATTGAGGGAGATAACTGAAGGTGTGCTAACATAATTATTTTTTGTGTAGGCATGCCTTGGGAAGGAGACATGTTCCATCTTTGTTTCTGAATATTTGTTTGGAATCTCCCATGCTAACAATCTCAAGTCTTTCGTAGTTGAAGGAGTTTGCAAATATTTATCAACACAATTGCTATGCATATTTTCAAATAAGGATGTAGTAATTAATACCAACTCGAGGAATCCACGACACAATAGAGGACAATCTCAAAACTTCTTTCACAACCTACCAGGAAAGTAAATGAAATGTCTTAATTCTTGCATAATTCAAAACCACCAAATGTCATTCAATAAGATTCAAATGATCTGATCAAAGATCATATACATCAAGAGAATGTGTTAATTGTTGCATAGCCACCAGATGTCATAAAATAGCATTCATATGGTCTGATCATATACATATAATCCTAATGATCATCTCTTTAGCTTTTAAAAAGAATTCCCATGAGGGTCTTTTATTAAGTTTGGGATTCTAGTTAGTTATGCTACATTGGATAATTAATATCATGTTTTAATTTCAAATTTCAAATTTTTGGAGGGTTGGCTTCCCCCTTTTTGAATAAGTCATCTTCATAAGAAGCCCCCTTGCCTTCATCACTATAAATATGGGCATGGATCCTCCATAAATTCATGAATTAAACATGCCATCATTTGTGATTTTCTTCTCTAATTTCTGCAGCCTTTAGTAATCACGCACACATGTAGTAATAGGTCACATTTTTGGTGTTGATTGGGTTTATCTTTTATGTTTTTGGTTATGTTTTTTTGTCAAGATTTTGGAATCAACTAAGTGGGCTTTTTGTCCCTTATTTCGGTCTCTTTTAATAGACTTCTATGGACCCTTTCTGAGGCTACATGCACAGGTCCTAGAGGTCATATTTGGCTTGCTTCCTTGCAAGGGTTTGGCCTTCAAAGAATACAACCTAAGGTCCGAATTCATCCTTCTTCACAAAGATTTCTATGGAAAGTTGAGGCATCCATTCACACAAGACTATTTTTTGGTTCATCTATAGACGAGGCCAAGTTTCCTTGCAAAGTGTTGAGGTTGATATGAGGCTATTGTGGGTTTATATAAGGCTACATCTTCTGCTTCTTATGATCTTTATTCGTTATTTCTATAGACCTCTATTGTGGCATATTTTGGTCCTTTTTGAAGTCAATTCGAATTTCTGGGTTGAGGTAGAATGGGTGTCTCTTGAAGTGAGTTCTTTCCTGCCTCTAAGGCATATTCTTGGTCATCGTTTGAAGATACTTATCACCTACATTTTGGCCTTGAGGAAGTTTCTTATTCACACAAATTCAGGGTTATTTGTGTGTGGTTAATCTGCACTATTTTGAGGGTAATTGAATGATGTTTGGAATACAATCTGTGGATTGATTCGAAGCAATTTTATAAGTAAACTAAAGGCTGGTGTTCAGTCTACATCTGTGTCTTGTCTTAGGATTTGTTGAAGATCTATTCAGAAGTCTCATCTAGACAAAGATCAATGATGTTCCTTGAAGTGTTTTGCAAACTCATCTGAAGGTGTGATTTTCTTCTCTAATTTCTGCGACCTTTAGTAATCACGCATACATGTAGTAATAGGCCACATTTTTGGAGTTGAATGGGTTTATCTTTTATGTTTTTGATTATGTTTTTTTGTTGGAATTTTGGAATCAACTAAGTGGACTTTTTCCCCTTATTTCGCTCTCTTTTAATAAACTTCTCTGGACCCTTTCTGAGGCTACATGCACAGGTCCTAGAGGTCATATTTGGCTCGCTTCCTTGCAAGGGTTTGGCCTTCAAATAATACAATCTAAGGTCTGAATTCATCCTTCTTCACAAAGATTTCTATGGAAAGTTGAGGCATCCATTCAACATTCTATTTTGGCCCTTTTTGAAGTCAATTCGAATTTCTAGGTTGAGGTAGAATGGGCTTATCTTGAAGCGAGTTCTTGCCTCCCTCTAACACATATTCTTGGCCATCTTTCGCAAATACTTATCACCTACAGTTCAGCCTTGAGGAAGTTTCTTATTTACACAAATTCAGGGTTATTTCTATGTGGTTAATCCACACTATTTTGAAGGTAATTGAATGATGTTTGGAGCACAATCTATGGATTGATTTTGAATTCAACATTCTGTCTGCGCCCATGTGTCTCAAGCTCATCCTACTATCATCTCATTGACATTTCCAGAGCTTCGTCTCCAATGTTCTTAATGGGAACTCATATCATCCATAAGCTTTGCAAGCTCTGGAAATCCAAGTGGGTCCTACAAAAATTTCATCAAGGGCTCTTTCCATGTAGTGAATTCAACTTCTGTTGTAGAAAATGTATGCACTTCTTTAATACATTATTTTGATTGAGGAAGATAACTTAAGGTCTGCTAACATAATTATTTTTTTGTGCAGATGTTCCTTGGGAAGGAGACATGTTCCATCTCTGTTTCTGAAGATTTGTTTGGAATCTCCCGCGCTGATAATATCAAGTCTTTGACAGTTGAGGAAGTTTGCAAATATTGATCAACATAGCTGCTACGCATATTGTCAAATAAATATGTAAAAATATAGCACTCGCTTAAGATAATTTTATATATGGAAGCTTGCAAAAATGTTTCGAAGCAATTTTATAAGTAAACTAAAGGCTGGTGTTAAGTCTACATTTGTGACTTGTCTTAGGAATTGTTGAAGACCTATTCAAAAGTCTCATCTAGACAAAGATCAGTGATGTTCCTTGAAGTGTTTTGCAAACTCATGTGAAGAAATCCCTAATGGCAAGTAACTTAATAAAACAGTTGGCCCAAAGATTGGTTTAAGGACTTTATATGACAGACCCCTCTAGCATATTAAGGCTATTCATTGTGGTGATCAATCGTAGGCTACTCTTCCACATTTTTGTGGTAGAATCCAATCCTTAAAGGCTTATCCTTATAAGTAAGAGTTTCATTGGATGATTTGAATGTGTTTTTTTATGCTTTTTAGGAAAATGGAATAGTGGAATTCAAACCCAACTCCTCACCATAATCTTTTTTGTCTCGGAAACAATGATGCCAGTGAATGTTGCCAGTGTAATCTTGTTTTTAGAAGTTCTTTGTTGTGCTTTATAATATTTGTATCTGTCCTTCTTTTAACATAGTTGTCATATGAATTGCAACAATGTTATTATAGTTCCTTTAATATAGTTGTCAGAGGAATGACAACATTGTTAATATATTTTCTTCATAGTAATTGGTTTGGGAAGTTGAGAAGACTCAAGACTGAAAATTGGAAAAAAACCTTAAAATAATGTACAAAAACATGCTCACATAAACAACAACAACTACATGGATAATGGAGATAATGGATAACTTATGACATGACATTAACTATAACTCATTATCATCCACCCTTGCTTTCAACAATGTCCATTCACATGTTCCTATTCTTCCACACATTATTATCATTTGCAAAATATCGATATTCAAAATACACAACTAATACTTTCAATGATAACTCATTATCATCCATCCCTGCTTTCAATAATGTCCATTCAATTATTTTTCTACACACTCTTATTATTTACAAAATATCCTTATTCAGAATACACATAACTAACAATTTCAATTGTAAATCATTATCATCCACCCTTACTTTCAACAATGTCCATTCACATGTCGTTATTCTTCCACACTTTATGCATTACGGCGTTTCCTTTGCAACATGAGATGCAAATGCTAGTAATATTACTATGACATCTTTTATGTAAGCTATTTTTTTTCTTCTAATGTTCATTTTTTCCTTGATTCTAATGTCCAAAAGTAAATGTCCCCTTTTTTTTTTTTTTTTTTTTTTTACATCCAATAAATAAGGTCACACATCATTCTGATATATATCAATAACTATTCCATTAATTATTTAATCCAAATAATTGATATGTTCTATAGTTTTTTTTTCCTCTATAATAAATTTGATATTTTTTAATAATTGACATATTTATTCAAAAAAACATGTATTTTAATTTTTATTTATTTAATTATCTATATATATAATATAAAAATATTATCTTACTATAATATGTTATGTGTAAAAGTTTGGCATAATTTAATTCTAAATAAACATGATTTTATTTTTATTTAATTTTAATTATATAATATATATAATATTACTATACTATTAATATGTTATTTGTAAAAGTAGATCAGTAGCAGAATGGTAGTGATATTTCTCATACCAATCAAGAATATGATATCTATTTTTAAAGGTGATAAAAAATCTAAAAATATGTGAACTAAAAGATGAAAATTGAAACCTATTTTGATGACTATACATAATCTCATTATATCTAAAACAAAAGAAATATACTAAAAAGATAAACATATTATGTTGATAGAGAGTTCACGTGAATGGTGGTAGGAGCCTCAATATCCTCCTTGGAATTAGAGAATTCTAGGTTAGTTATTTTTTTGACCACGATTGAAACTTTGTCATCGAATTTTGGAACTTGTCTTTGAACTTCATGAATACACAGAATAATTTCTTGTTGGGTCTTTGACCTAGTTTTCAATTGCTAATACAAATCTACTATATACATGCAATGGGTTTATCAGGTACAGGCGTTACCAGTCTTGGGAATCCAACTATTAACTTTTTTTTAGATGTTTGTATAAAATATAAACCTTCTTTCCATTCAAGCTTCATCTTCAACCTGATGGATTTCTCTAAGTATTTCGAGATTTGTAGTAGTTATGTAGATTACAATAGAACAATGTGTAGCAAAATGGACTCTAGAGGAGGAAGAGGACTAGGCCCCTCAATGATCCCTCCAACCTGAGGGTTAATGAAACCTATGTATCAAAACAAACCAAACTAAGGGAGGAAACCCATGGAAATAATAAACAATAGTGGGAGAAGCTAAGTCAACCCTTAGCTTCAAAAGAAGGTACGATGATGGGAACATAGGAGAAAACCACCCTAGAAAACAATAGCAATAAAAAACACCCAACCATTAAACCTAATAGAATCCTCAAGAGCGAGATTAGAACAAAATATAAGACCTTTTGACACAAAGTCGAAAGGCTAAAAAAATAGAGAGGGTGTGACGTTGATTGATAAACCTAGTAATGAAATACCAAACAAACCATAAACTAGACTTCACAGTTACGAGCATAGGGAAAAGCTTAAATATTAAAGACCAAGTAGGAACAAAAAGGGAAGGAGAAAATACTCTGGTGTGTTATCAAAGTTGAAATCAATTGTCCAGAACCTAAGAGGGATAAACCAGAGAGGAAGAGGGATACAGCCACCCACGAAAGTTGGGTCATTGTTTCTCAATGCTAAGTTGTCTAATTTGAACCAGAACTCACTCAAACCACCTAGCTTAAATTGAGATTTAAAACTCTGTAGGAAAACCAACTCCCACTTCCCTCCAAGGTAGCCAAACTACCACAAAAACCAAAAAAGTGATGTTGGAAGAGAACACTTATGCCAAATTTGCATGGATTTCCATTCCCATGTATTCCAAATTCCTCCCCACCTGCATGCCTATCTCCACCTCCTCCACCATGATTACGAGGATTCAACAAAGAGTACATACATGAGAGAAAAAATGCTTGGATGCCATTGAACTATCAAACAAACCACCACCTTTCATTAATGAAATTGCATGCAATCTCAAAATGTACAAATGCTAAGTGTGTGGGTGGGACAACCCCAAAACCCATTGTCCCTTAAATCACTGCTCATCGTCATATCAAGGTGACACCTATTCCAAATATACTTGGATTTCACTAACAAAAATAATTTTCTCTTAAATCTTTATGTTGAAGATGATTATATCATAATTTGAATTTACTATCATCTAACATATTCTTTACTTTCATTTTGTAATCTTAAAAGCTCCATTCTCCGCTCTTAAAAAAAAAGATTTCAATTGAAAATTAAAATACAAATTGTGTGTGTGTGTGTGAATTTGATTATCTAAAAATATGTAACGCTACATATTGACATATGTCTTTGATTGGTTGACTACTTCGGAAACCTAACAACCAAACATTTTTGTCTTTGTTTTTATTCTTTTGTCTAAATCAATATTGTTTGGACTAGATTCTTAGTTAATACATTTCCAAATGTATCCCAAAATACAATAAAATATCTAAGTTTCCTATCCCTTCATAATTGATAGGCCCTAGTAGGTTGTGACATATAACAATAGATATACTCAAGATAAACTAATCTATGACATGGAGATTGTAACTGGTAACTATCTAGGGGCCTACATAAGTTACAATTGAGTGGTTTGAGGTTTGATAAGAAGAGGTTGGAAATCTAGGCTTAATTCCCTTTAGCTGAAGCAACACCTCTTCCAAGTGGAGCAAACTTTCCACTTTTACCTCACCCTTGTGCTGAAGAATCTTTCCAATTATTGTTTTCGTATGTCGATATAGTTCAATAGTTTTCTAGTGTTTTGTGTCTCTAGTGCTCGAGTTGCCTACATCTAACACCCAATTTCCAATTTCATCATTAATGTCCTAGCCGCACATCGACCTACAATCAAGCTAGATTTCGTTATCAACATTGTAGATATGATCACATATATTGGGAGGTGTTTGTTGCCAATTTATATTAGAAACCTTTTGTGTTGCCTCTTGAACTCTCTCACCATAAGGCCTTCTCTGACCTTTGCCATCTTTTCCTTGACTACCACACCCACCATGACTACCCATTCTCCTTGCCATGACTTCCAGAAATAAGATTAAAAACAAGGGAACATAATAAAAAAGAATAAAGGGGAATTTGAACAATTGAACATTGTTTTTTAAAGGAAAAACTAGGAAAGCAATGGCATTGAGAGCAAAAACCAAAGGTGGGACACCATAACAAGGGACATAGATAAACATGGAATCATTGTGACTTAAAAAAATCAAATGATTTGTAGAATTTCCTGCAAATTCTCTACAAATCTACCTCTAAGATCTATGTAGAAAACCTAACTGTAGATTAACTCGATAATGCAATATATCAAAGCAAAATACTATAATATACTTCTACTATCAAACTTGCGGAAACTTAAAGATTGAGCAAGATCAAGTGGAACACATATAACAAAAAAGAAGAATCAATGCACATGAAACATAGAAGAATACTCTAGGGAAAGCCTCAGCTAAAAACCCCGCTATCTGTATTATCACACAAGGTGGAAATACATCAAGATTACACAAAGCTTTAGCTCTCACAACTAGCCAGCTCTCAGTACAATCCTCCTGTATGCTCACAGGAAAACTAGGCTTCTCACAAACCTTATCCTCTACCTTCCAAGCTCCTATTTCCTTGCGCAGTTACCTCTGGGATGATCTCCTTCACCCAGTGTAACAATGCTCTCACACACTGCTCTAACACATTGTCAGAACTGCGAAATCCTCAAGGAACCTTATTCCTTTTGCATGGATGAGCTTCCTTTATAGGAAAACTCATGCAACTGATAGTAACCTGTCCTTGTCTTTAATCTCAATTGGGTCTTTCTATGAATAGATATGCATGAGTTATTTATGAAAGAATCGTTAGTTATCTAGAGTACACTAGTTTGATGCATGCATGAATTAATTGACTAAACTCACAATTAGTTCCTCAAACAGTTTGGAACTAATTTAACTGGACTTAACTCAGTAAACTGAGCTAACTAATTACAACTCAAATATAAATCAATCTTATCTCCTTAATTAAGGGATAATCTCCTTAATTTAAGGGATAACTGTTGCATGACTTCACAAAGACATATAGCTTGAATTTCTCCAATTAATTAACTCAAGATGAATTAACTAATTATTTTTCAAGCAGCTGGTGAGACTAAATTCGAATTTTAATTCTAAATTTTAATTCAAGGAAAAATTAAAATTGGAATATTCTGGATTCTATTTTTATCATTTCTTGTTGCTATTTTCAACGCTCCCTTTCAACAAGAAAGGAATTCAACTCAATCTCGATCCTGAACCTCTGGAATGTTCTACATGCAACACTTTTCTTAAGTGTTGTTTCTCCAACAACTCCAACAACAAAAAAAAAACACATCCAACCTGAATCAGAATGATGCCTCTGTCATCAAAGTCTTTGACCGCTATTGCCTCTGTCAACTGAAAACTCTGCACTTTGGCTGACTCCGCCTTTCTGCACTGTTGTCAATCCTTCACTGTGCTCTTGAGTATCTGACTACTCTAGCCTCTGTCACTTTGATCTCTGACTGCATCAATCCCACTGATTCCTTTTGCTACTATGTACTTTGGGCTCTCGTAGCAAGGTACGATCCATGAGATGAAACCTCTCAATGGACCCTGCCCAATTTCAGCCTTCTTGAGACTATCACTTCACATCGCCCCACCTCACACCTGAAAGTATGACTGAATGTGATCCCTCTGCCCACTTCTCCAATTGTGGCTCTTCCACAATTGTCTGAAACTTTTTCTAGGACTGCATGTTGAGAGGTAATTTAGTGTCCCTCTCAACCACCAAGTCTCTAACATTTGTCTTGCTCCTCAAGGCTTTTCATGCATCTTGAACCTCAAGAGCATAGAGGTTCTTGACTCGTGAACTGATCTGTTTCACCTGTCTCGTGGTGATGTGTCTAAGGAAAATCTTTCCCTTACTAAAGACAACATCGTAGCCTTTATCCTCCAACATCACGGTCGATACCAAGTTCTTCTTCAGTCCAGGAACATACTTCACATCTGTCAAGGTGATAGAAGCTCCATTCTCCCTCTGAAAAGAAACAGTGACCACTCCTGAAACACTAAACCTTTCATCATCACCCATCTCTATGCCCATCTTGAGGTCTTTGTCCTCTAAGGTACCGAATAAACTTTTATCGCCGCTCATGTGGAATGAAGCTCCACTGTCAAGATACCAAACACAACCCATCATTGATGACACCATGCATGTGATGAGAGTAAAGTCCATTTCGAACTGAGAGGTTAATGGCTCACCTTTCAATCCATCCGAGGATCCCTTCTTAGACTTCTTCGATGGGAAATTAGTCGCATAATGTCCCATCTCGTTTTTTTTTGTTTTTTGTTTTTAAGTATGATATGAAATCGATTTGCACTTGCAACCTCAAACTTCAAACTTCGAATTCTCTTCTTCGTATACTGTTCACAGCTCCAATAAAATAGGCTCTGATACCATGTAGAATTTCCTGCAAACTCTCTACAAATCTACCTCTGAGATCTATGTAGAAAATCTGACTGTAGATTAACTCGATAATGCAATATACCAAAACAAAATACCATAATCTACTTCTACTATCAAACTTGTGGAAGCTTAAAGATTTGAGCAAGATCAAGCAGAACACATATAACAGAGAAGAAGAATCAATACACATGAAACACAGAAGAATACTTTGGAGAAAGCCTTAGCTAAAAACCCCGCTATCTGTATTATCATACAAGGTGGAAATACATCAAGATTACACAAAGCTTTAGCTCTCAGAATTAGCCAGCTCACAGGCAAACAAGGCTTCTCACAAACCTTCTCCTCCACCCTCTAAGCTCCTATTTCCTTGCGCAGTTACCTCTGGGATGATCTCTTTCACCCAGTGTAACATTGCTCTCACACACTGCTCTAACACACTATCAGAACTGCATAATCTTCAAAGAACCTTATTCCTTCTGCATGGATGAGTTTCCTTTATAGGAAAACTCATGCAATTGATAGTAACCCTTTTTGTCTTTAATCTCAACTGGGTCTTTCTCTGAATAGACATGCATGAGTTATTTATGGGAGAATCTTCACTTATCTTGAGTACACTACTTTGATGCATGCACGCATTAACTGACTGAACTCACAATTAGTTACTCAAATAGTTTGGAACTAATTTAACTGGACTTAACTCAGTAAACTGAGCTAACTAATTACAACTCCAAATATAACTCAATCTTATCTCCTTAATTAAGGGACAATCTCCTTAATTTAAGGGATAACTGTTGCATGACTTCACAAAGACTTCTAGCTTGAATTTCTCCAACTAATTAACTCAAGATGAATTGATTAATTATTTTTCAAGCAGCTGGTGTGACCAAATTCGAATTTTAATTCAAGGACAAATTAAAATAGGAATATTCTAGATTCTATTTTTATCATTTCTTGTTGCTATTTTCAACATAATTTTGAGGAGTATAAGTATAACCTAAGGACATCTCAACAAAGTCATGTGACTTATGGAAAGATATACCATGAATAACAAGTCCATGCTTCTTAATAAAAAAAAAGATTTAATAAACTTATTGATTAAACTTTTAAAATTATTTAAAAAACAATATGAGAAATAAAATTCATGATGAATTCATACAATTGGAAAACAAGCTAGCCAAGGGATTTGCCATATCTATAAAACCACAAATAATCTCTTTAAAAAAGTGATAATCTGCTATAATCACTAATGCTCGATAATCATATGAATTGATAAAGATAATGTTATACAATATCTATTTCTCTAATAAAACCATACGACGAGAATATGCATAAGAATTCAATTACTTTCCCCTCCACAAACATTACTACCATTATCTTCCTTTTGTTTCCATACCTCCCAAAATGTGCTTAAATTGTGTCTACAAAACACCATTTATCCCATCTATTACCTACAATAAATAAACACGGTAGCCAAGGCACTCATAAAATATTCGTACTTTCTTAAATAAAAATAATCAATAAAATTACTTTTTAAATACTTTAAACTCGAAACTCATTTTAAAATTCAACCACTTTTTAAAGTATTTATTAAATCGTATTAATTATTCTTTCAAATAATACCCAGGATGCACAATCCAATTTTACATGATGCTGAGAGTTTACCTTCACGTCAATAAGATCTACTCTAGTTCAAATGTTTATGCGTATTTTGGCATGTCTAAATTTCCATAAAGAATATTGTCATAATTGTGTTATAATTATTTCTGATATTTTTGAAAGCATCACATTCCAAAATAAAATGTTTTTCGAATTCCATAAGTGTAAAAAGTATACACATTTTCTTCATCTTTTTTAGATCTTCCAACCTTAAAGTTGATGTGAGTTAGTTTTTAATTGAGTAATAAGAATCTTTGCTTCTCATGGAATGCTAGCTTCAATGTACTTTTTTGTTACTGGAGATCACAAGAACATAGTACTTCTTTTTTCTACTCAACTCTTTCTCCCATATACTTTTAAGGAACTTCTCCATAATAAAATTCTTTAACTCCTTGCTATTTGTGGGACATGCATTGAGATAAATATTCCATTTTTACATCCATTTGTTGTTTTCTCTCATCCATGATTTCTTTCTTTGACTCGTGCCTTACTCCCATTTGCTCAATTCTTTTTAGATACCTTATAAGACACACCATAGAAGTGTTTCACTCAACATTATCTCATAAAGAACCAAACTTTTTATTTTGAACTTGCTCATGGTCAACCGTTTTTGGATTTTCTCAA
Organism: Pinus taeda; assembly: GCA_000404065.3. NCBI lineage: Eukaryota > Viridiplantae > Streptophyta > Pinopsida > Pinales > Pinaceae > Pinus > Pinus taeda. The sequence continues at coordinate 75,156 of APFE030944413.1, forward strand.
TTTATTTCCATTTTGAAACAGGGAGGCTGCTAGCCCACAGTTCACACCCATATAATATCACTGGACAAACTAGGAGTGCAAAAAACACTTTAATGGTTTTCCAATCCCATAACTCTTCCTCTCTACATATGTTTTGAAGTGCATATAATGCTTTCCACCCTCTTAAAATTCTCTTTTTCTGCCATCCTCCCACTTAAACTTAAGTACTTGTATTCATTTAATTCTTTAAAAACGTTGCCTTCAAACAAGAACGTACTCTGATACTCTGGCTTTGCTTCTTTCTATTAAAAAAACATTATTCTAGTCTCACTTATATTGACTCACATCTCTAGTGTTTTACAAAAATACTCGAAGACATATAAGTGTACCATTTAACAATCAATTAAAAAAAAAAAAAAAACTTTATCACAAACTCTTCTGACCAAACACCATCCCCAATATTTACTACAATCTCACATTCCAACCAAACACCATCCCCAATATTTACTATAATCTCACATAATAAACCAAAGCAAAAATAAAATAATAAAAAAAACCATCCTATTTTTTCTTTTAAATGTGTGAGCCACGTAGCGTTGCGTGCTTGTACATTTTCTCCCTCGTCTTTCTCCGCCTCGGCTATTTTCTTGAATGAATCGCCACAGACTAAACCCCCTGTCCGTTCTGTTCCGAACATTAATATTATATATAACAACCATCTGAATTTTTGACAACACGGGGCAGAACTTTGGAATACAGGCAAGCTTCAAGGAAAGAGTTTTCGTAATGTCGGCGTGGCCGTCTACCAAAACATAGCGTGGGTTTCATCGCTACGAGGCGTAAACAAAAACACAACGTGACGCTAGGCGCGGGTTGTTCAACTGTAAACCCGGTGGTTCATCGACTACTATCAAATTTTGTTATTTATGTAAACCCACGAGGAATGCACATACAGAGCAGGAAAAATGGCGAAAGAGGCGGCTTGGACGATGGCATTCATACTGTGCATAGCAATGGCGGCGAGAAGCGAAAAAGAAGTAAACATCGTGTTCTACATGCACGACGTGGTGGCGGGCAGTAACAGAACGGCGATACAAATCGGGGCAGGGAGCACCGCAAAGCCGGGATTCGGAGCCATGGTGGTCATGGACGACGCCCTCACTCAATCTCCGTCGCCGGACTCGACAGTCGTGGGCAGAGCGCAGGGAATGTATTTGTCCGACTCTCTGGCCGTCGTCACGAGCCCCGATTCATTGCTGGCGTTCACCGCCATAATGGAGTCGCCGGCGGAGTACAGTGGCAGCACTCTCTCCATACAGGGAGGCAACCGGATGTTCATGGACCAGCGTGAGGTGTCTGTCGTGGGAGGCACCGGCAAGTTCAGGTTTGCGCTGGGCTACGCCACCGTACACAACGTCTCCACAGCCCTGCAATTCAATGTAACTGTTAGGGTCCCTTAACTCACTAGGGATTTGGTTGGTCTGTTGTTGTGCTCTCTCTAAGAATGTATAACCAAAGATTTGACTGTATCTATTTCCAATATGTCAATGTTAAAGCCGTGTTAGAAAAACGTTCTGTAATGAGCCAGAAATCACAAGAATGTAGTTGTAATGAGCCAAAAATCACAAGAAAATGTAATGTAGTTGTTGTAATGAGCCAGAAATCACAAGAAAATGTAATGTAGTTGTTGGCCAAATTAATATTATTGTTACGTTTATAGCTGGTTTTCATGAAGAGGTAGATGGTGTAACGTGTTTCAAGCTAATTTTAATTCAAGATAGTTATATATTAAATGTCATATTTATATTTATGATGATGATGATGGTGGTTAACGTCCGCTGAGACCAAATAATGATCTATCGGACCTAAAAAGACAGATTATTTATTTTGATTTAAGATTTTATTCTGATGCTCAAAAAGCTTGGAGAGAAGCCTCCCAAGCTCACTATAATTTTGGCATTGTAAAAGGCTAGGAAGGTCAGTATTGTAACAAAGGTTGTGAAATTGAGATCTAATGTGGTTGTATGCAGGGCACTCTAAGAGGAAGTGGTTTTCATCTTCGATGCTCCTATTCTCACACATATGGCAGATCCTTTCCATCCATGGCGTTTTAGGAACTACCCAACGGCCAGTTTCACTATGGAGCTCGTGAGAATTCGTTCTAATCTTTGCTATATTAATTTTCTTTTTAGAGCTATTTAGAATAGAGAGATACTTTTGATCTTCAAGGGTGGGGTTGATGACCTTCTTATAATAACTTAATTTTCTTTTAGACGCTAAATCTTTCTCACACCACAAGTTTTCTTGGAACTTAGAAGTAATAATATCTTTAATGTTATTTATGTTTTGCAAAGCAGCATTCTCATTGATCTCCCAATAGTTTAACCAGGCCCTTGTGTCTTTATGCCATCCTCGGTTAAGCCTTAGGTGGTTTTGGCTTGAATTTAAAGCTAGCTTAGGAAGTCTATGATTGTCTATGTTATTGAGCTTGTGCTTGTACAACAAAAACCTGAGCATAGCTAGGCTCTCAATAGGAGAAATACCTGCTTCTATAAGGAGAATATGATAGGGTGTATTACTTTTAATTTTCAGGTTATAAGTTATAAAACGCTTCTGGATTTGCTCAATCTTTCTCCATGATTCTCTGGAGATGCTGTAGCCCCAAACTTCACAGCCATATAAGATAACAGGAGTGACTAAAGTTTCAAAGAGGAACTTCTTTTTATCCCACATTACGAGGT
>APFE030944413.1:82929-106579 GCA_000404065.3 Pinus taeda
AAGGCCCTCTAAGGTATCAATGTCTCCTTGCTGGGATGGTTGGTTAGTATCTTGGTTTTGTTTTTCTATAACATGCAATCTAGTCTCCATTGCCTCCATTTTATTCTCGAGAAGTTCTATTTTATTTTCTATTTGTTTCTGGATAGTGTTTTCAAGAGATGCAAATTTGTTTTCCAGCACGGCTTCTAACTCTTTTTGTAACTTGGCTTCTCTTTCTTCTCTGCGTTTCTCTAAAGACTCTATATACTCATAGAGGCCTTGAAGAGTAACTGTGCTAGGTCTGCCCTTGGTAATCTTTGGTAACTGTGGTGAAGTATTCATACTTGAAATTATATGAGCAACTATGTATTAAAAAGGAAAAGATAAGGAATGTGTGCACCTGATATCTGAACCTGATGTGCGAGCTAAGATCTCCAAGCTTTGGATTGCAAGTTTTAAAACCAAGAGAATTTTTATATATCAGTGCTTCAATCCTGTTCAAATGCCAACCGAATGCGAGTTTATATATGCCAACCGAATGCCAGATCTGCGAGTTCAAATGCCAACCCTGTTTATAATATCACCGAGACTTTATATATATATATATATCTGTGAGACTTTATGCGAGACTTTATGCGAGATCTGCGAGTTCAAATGCCGAGACTTTATGCGAGATCTGCGAGTTCAAATGCCATTTATATATGCCAACCCTGTTCAAATATCTGCGTTTGTATATATGCCAACCGAATGCGAGTTTATATATCACCGAAGTTCAAAATGCGAGTTTATATATGCCACCCGGAGTTTATATATCACCGAAGTACTTTATGCGAGATCTGCAAGTTCAAATGCCGAGTTGATGGAGTTGGACTTTATAATATCACCGAGACTTTATATATATATATCTGTGAGACTTTATGCGAGACTTTATGCGAGATCTGCGAGTTCAAATGCCGAGACTTTATGCGAGATCTGCGAGTTCAAATGCCAACCGAATGCGAGTTTATATATGCCAACCGAATGCGAGATCTGCGAATTGTATTTATATTTATATTTAATTTTTGGTTTGAGAAATTATAGTTAGAAATGTTAATTTTTTTTGAGATTTTATTTAGTTTGGCTTATATGTATTTTTTATATTTTTAATATGATTGAATTTTTGCCTATAAAATTTTAAACACATAACTTTCATATCACAAAATACCTTAACCATCTACTTATCAAATATAATTTACCCCAAAATATTAAAAAACTTAATATTATTATTTAATAAATATTTGTATTTTATTTTATTAAAAATAATTTTATAAATATATTTTATATTTAGAAACTATTAGTATTTCATTCTGGTTTTTTTTTCCTATTTTAAAAGCCCTAATGTAAAAAGACATTTAAGTTGTTTACAAGTTTTGAAATTTATTTTCTTTGGGTTACATGTGTTTTTAACATGGTTAGATTTTGCCCATAAAATTCTAACACATGATTTTCATATCACAAAATATTTTAACCATCTACTCATCAAAATATATTTCACCCATAAATATTTAAATTTAATATTATTAATAATAAATATTTTATTTTTATTTTATTCAAAAATTAAAAATATTTTATATTTTAAAACTATTTAAAAAACAAAAAGATATTCAATTTTCTGCCCTATTACACTCTGTTAAGCAAACGGGATAAATAAATATTTATTTTGAAAAAGAGGTTTTAGTTTAAAAGTCAAGGTGCATACATATTCCTGTTAACATGGATGGCAGGCACATAAAAGCTATGAAGTAATTAGAAGAAAATTTATGATTGTTTTTATGATAGCTGGTGGGCATATTTGTTACTTGCATTTTGTATTTTTTTTCCCGGGGAGAAAAATCGTAATTTTCATTATTATAGAAAATTACATGTTGTAAATGTCATAGGCATATGTTGTAAAGTGACCATGACCATGGTCAGCTATGAAGTGTTGCAAATTGATACAAAAACCTACAAAAAAAACCATGGCCTGGTTAGTTTTCATATACAATATTATTTACATATCCAAAACTGATTCATAAATATTAACAAAAAAAGTTGTTGGAATTAGGGCATGCCTGCCCTCTGTATATCCTGGTCCATATAAGGTCTATGGTAGTACTGATAGATCCGCGTAGGAGTATGCTCTCTGATCAGCCATTCTCCTCTAGGATGATGCGTTACCTCTTTCGATAGCCTCTCCGCGGATGCATTGTGTTCCCTGTAGATATGAGTACACGAAACAAGATCAAATTGTGATTTTAGAAATAATACATCATCCAATATGGTTATGAGTGTATATGCATGGCATGATGTAATGCAATTGAACCAGTTTATGGCAATCTTTGAGTCCCCAAATATTTGTAGTTGTTTGCAATTTTTGTAAATAGAAAAATGTTTGAGATGGCGGAGGGTAATAAGCTCTATAAAATTGTTAGTGCCATCTCCCAACCCTAAGCGGATGTTGAAATAATGTGTTTCCGAGATGTGTAGTATGATGCCTCCACCACAACCTTGTTCTTGTGTTGCTCCACCAAAATATGCCCAAGGTTTCTCTTTATCGATGGCTTCCGATATAATATTTCTTGTCTAGGTAACCTGTGCCTCTTCCGGGATTTCTAAGTAGCTCTTACAGATATTTGGAATAATCTAAGTCCAAACAATTTGTTTCCCTTGAAAGATAATATTGTTTCTGCAAATCCAAATGTGCCAGGACACTATGAGGGGAAAGTTCTTAGCTTTCGAGTGTGTTGCAGAATCCCACAATCTATTCCAGGTCGTATTCATGTCATCCCCGATCCATGTAATTGGTATGTTAAGAAGATGTAAGACCTATGTCCAGACTTGCTAAGTAATGGGGCAAGTGAGGAATAGGTGATGGGTTGTTTCCTCCTCTGCTCTACAAATAACACACCATGTAGGTCCCAGAAAGGATCGTTTCTTGAGTTTTGTTCCAGTCGGTGTTTTGTCTGAAATGATATTCCACATGAGCAATTGGGAGTGAGGAGGACCATGTAGCTTCCAGATATTTCGTCACCAGCTTTTCATTAATTCTGGTTTGTGTCTTGCATGTATTATTGAATATCTGTCTTTGGGGTATAGGTCCCATGTTGTGCAAGTCCTAATAGCAACTCATCCAGCTCATCCCTTAATCTCACATGGGATTCAATTAAGGCCATCAAGTAGGTCCTCCACTCCATGTGCCATTGAGTTGGTATATCCAATGCCATCCCTGATAACCAAGCTTGCTGGTATATTGTTGTATTGTGAGGGTCCCCAATATGTGCTATGTTGACAATATCCAATTGTTTGAGGATGGCAATCAAGTCCGGTGGAAGGAGGTGGGAGTTCTCGCATCCAATCCATGGGTCAATCCCAATATGGGCCGACCCTCCCTTACTAATTCTCCATATGAGTCCCCTTCTAATGATGGGGAGGGTATTTATTACAACCATCCAAATTATTGATATACCCTTTTTGTTCCAAGATGGTAGTCTTAGCCAATCCAACACTAAGTTCGACCAGATGTATTTGTATGTGATCACCTCCGACCATAGGCTATTGTGTTTCAGGAGCAACCATCCAAGTTTGACAGCAAGTGCTTGTGTAAAGGCATATAGGTTTTTTAAGCCCCAACCTCCCCATTTTTTAGGGATAGCAATGCTGCTCCATTTGACCCAAGAATAGGGTTTCCCCTCCTGATGTCCCTTCCATAAGAATTGGCAGCATATTCTATGTATCCTTTGTATAATTCCTTGAGCGATCTAGGCTAGGGAGATCTAGGTAACTGGTGTGGCTTCAAGTACTGATTTGATAAGCACCAGTCTGCCAGTGCTGGATAGAAGTCGATGGCTCCATATGTTTAATCTTCTTTCCACCTTTACAATCAACCATATCCAGTTTGCTATTTTGTATCCATCTAATTTTATCCTAAATCCCAATTACTTTAGTCCATCCTCCAAGGCGTGATTCTGAAAAGGGAAATTTTGAAGAGCAAGGTTGGTTTCCTGTTGTGTACATTCTAATAAGGATATAGTAGATTTCACCTGATTAATTTCCATCCCTGTGGCAGAGCAGAATAAACTTAGTACCTCCCTGAGAGTGATGATGTCCTGAATGCCCCCATCAAGAAATATGAGGATGTCATCAACAAGAGTAGATGTGTTAGTATGCATTAATTTATTATCTTGAGGCCCTTGAGATGCCCCTCACACTTCTCTGATGTAATCTTTCTGTTGAGGCCTTCCATGACCAATATAAATAGCAGTGGGGATAGGGGACATCCTTGCCTGAGTCCCCGCTCAGCTCGGAAGGAGTGGGAGGTTGATCCATTGATTAAAATTGCAAAGGATATCGAAGTAATACAACACATAATCCATCTAATAAAGTCTGGTGGAAACCCCAGATGAGTGAGTAACATCCGAAGGTATAGCCAATTGACCCTATCAAAAGACTTTGAGAGGTCAATTTTTAGCATCATTCCTTTGAGTTTCTTCAGTTTGATAGAGTGAAGAGCCTCTTGTGTCGTGCCAATGGACTCGTGGATTTGTCAATTTTGCAGAAAGGCAAACTGTTCCGGGGAGATGTGATCCGACTGATCGGGTTAATACGATTAGCTATAATCTTTGCAATAATTTTATATAGGCATTTGCACAGGGATATAGGCCTGAAATCATTAAAGGATAGTGAGGAATCCAACTTAGGAATGAGGGCAATAAAGGTGGAGTTTATAGGTTCATATAATTTCCCAAGATATGAATTTCTTCGACCACGTTAAGAAGGTCAGGACCAATGACGTCGAAGAAGGTAAGGTAGAACTCCACCGACCATCCATCCGACCCAGTACTTTTATCCTTTTTGAACCACTTCAGAGTGCTCTCCAATTCCCCTAAGGTGACAAGTTTATTGAGTTCCTCTAGCAAGTCAGATTCCACAAATTTGGGGAAGTGACTTGCGATGCGGATGATATTAGCAAGTGTAGCACTTGGAGGAACTTTGAAAAGTTGATTGAAGTGTGCAATGCCCATTCGTGTCAGTTGTGGGTGTGTATTAGCTATCAGTCCCTGATCCGAGGGCAACTGCCAAATAACATTGCTTGCTTTTCTTCCATTAGCGAATTTGTGGAAGAATTTAATGTTACCATCCCCAACTTGTAACCAGATAGCCCTGCTTCCGAGTCTCCAAGTTTCTTCCCATTCCTGTAGGTTCTTTGATCTCTGGGCTTCTAACTCCACAAGATGTAGTTTTGCTTCAATGGAAATGAAGCCTCTACCATGTTCATCCGTTAAGGTGGCCAACTGGTTTTCTATGTCACCTAGGGTGTGCTCCTCCCTAGCTTTTTTCCTTTTGGACCAATCAATGGATAACCACTTGATATTATTTAGGTTATTGTAAAAACCTACGACCTTCCTCTACTCAATTAAAGGGGGATGAGATTTCCAATAATCCAAGCCCATCTTGAGGTATTCATGGTCCTTTAACCAAGTCAAATTGAACGTGAATTGAACTTGTAGGGAGATCTTGGTTTGTTAAAAGAGCCAACCAATTCCAGATATATAGGTGAGTGATCTTAAATGCCATTGATGCCCACCCATTGTCTGTAGTTTGTAAGGGTGACAAGCAGGTCTTCATGGATGAGGTATCGATCAAGTCTTCGCCCCAAGGCTGCTTCGCCAGTCCGTCTGTTATGCCAAGTAGGCATCTCCTTATTCATAGGTACATCAATAAGACCATAATGTTGCAAGAGAGAGCTCAACTGATTTGAGAGTGGATCAAGCTGCGAGTGATGACCCCAGGATTCTTCATGTCGTATGGAAAAATTGAGATCACCCCCTAATATAGTTGATTGATTGATCAAAGGGTTATCCAGAATCCGATGCCAGAAGGCCAGTCTATGTTGATAGGGGGCATATATGTTCATGACATGAATCTATTTGCCAAGTTCAACCGAAAATATATCCATACCAAGGAAGCCTTGACCGCCCCATGATGAAGTCACCTTGATGGAGCAAGGGTTGGTCCCAAGAGCAAGCCCCCCAAACCACCCTGCAACATCCAGGGCTTGAAAGTGCCACCAATGCAAGATACCAAGGAGGGTCTTGACAATCAACTTGGAAGACCCCAAGGTCACCTGAAGGAAAATAATGTCACAGGGATCACTACTCAAGAGTCCCTTGAGGGCCAATTTTTTTGAGGGGCTGGCCAAGCCTCTATAGTTGAAGAAGAGCCATTTCATCAAGGAACATTAGCAAGGGTGTCTGCTAATCTAAGCACCTAATCAATGGTGTTTTGTCGACCCTGGGCAACATCGTCCCTAGCTATTTTAATGGCTTTGGCTATCTTGGATGGTCGCCCTTTGGTGGGCTTATGTTCTGAATTAGAGGTGTAATACCCAGGCCCAGCACATCAGGGATAGTTTGCTGACGGGGCCGAAGGTTGTAGGAGTGAGAGCCCAAGGTTGGGGGGGGGATGGCAGATGCAGGCCTTCCTATCCAAGGATAATAATCGGAGTGGTAGAGAAGATAAGTGACGGAGGCTCAATCGAACAAGTAACGGGAGAAGTAAGAAAACATGAGGAGGATGCAGATGTTGCCATAATGACAAATAAATTATTAAAATGCAAAGTAGAGGAGCAGGTGGGAGAGACAGTAACCAATGTAGGAGCAGCTTCCATAACAGACCGGGATCTAGTCATGGGAGGGGAGGAAGGCGACATCTAGGAGGCACTAGATGTCTGTACAACGTTACCAGCAACATCCTTTGGATGATCCAGATCTGTGGGCTGCTCATCCACCATCGGTTCATTTGTCTGACGGTGCTTCATGCCCTTAGTAGCAACTGGATTAGCAGTTGAGAGCAGAGGGAAATATTTTGTATAGATGTCCGACTTTATGGCAACACCTACACTTGAATGGACGCGAGAAATGCCACCAATGCAGGGTGATCTTTTCCTCCAGCCCTGCCCTAGTGTCTAAGTGTACCAGTATGCGAGCCATAGTCATGATCCTCGACGATTCAAAAGATTGATCGTGATCTAGGTAGGTACCCAGAGCATTTCCAATGCACTTGAAAATCGCAGGGGTCCAGTATTGCAATGGTAGACTTGCAAAATGAACCCAGATCGACCCTGCTCCTAATTGTTCCCTCCCTGGATCGAACAAAGGATCCCATCTTTTTAGCAACACAGGTGCAAGTTCAATGTGCTAGAACCGAGATAATATCCAATCCATGTATTCCTCTCGGTGAAAGCGGAGGGCAAACCAACCACGCACCAATACACGAATGATGGGCAGATCTTTCAGTAAGGTGCCCCAAATTTCCTCAGTCCAAAACCGCAGCCTCTCGACAATATAGTTATGCCTACAGACACGGCCGACTAGGACCTTCTTGGCTATGTCGTCACTTCTCCCATCGTGAGATCTTCACCCAGTGCGAGGTTAATATCTTTGTCCCCAACCCTAAGGCACCGACCTTTCTTGAGTTTGTCTGTTCGGCGGGCTCTCGGATAATCCTTGAGCAAGCCATGAATACCTCGGTGCACAGTCTGAGGGGTGGATGGAGTGGATTTAGGGGTGGGAATCGGGGAAATGAAACATCCCGAGCGAATGGGGGTGCTAGGGTTAGGGCCACTAGAGTTTCGAAAGGCCACTAGAGTGTGGAGAGTTTGAGAAAGGGGTGGTCCCTGTAAGAGGGATGCCTGAGATGGACAGGAAGCTCAGTAGGGTGAAGACGTGGGGGAGCAGCACATCAAATGAGGGCGAAGATTGTAGGCAAGAGCCTAACAGGTTCAGAGTTGCTGGGGAAATAGGGGGGCAATCCAACCCGGGGACGTTGTCAATATGCACATAGGAGGAATGATGGGGCACAAATGTACCTGGACGACCCGGTGCGGAGGTTGAGGCTGACAGAGGTCGCCGAGTAGCAACGAATGGTCCCAGACCCGACACAACATGATGGTGTAGCCTGTTGACCTTGTGAGGATGAGGGCCTGCCAAAATATCTGCCTCGTCCATATCTTAGGTAACCGACAATAAATAGAGTAACGGATGGCGAGAGATATGGGGGGCTCGGGAATGGAGGGCACCAGGTAAAACCGATAGCTAGGCAAGTAGAATCGGAGCAGGCCTAGAGATCCTTGAGGGATTAGCCCAGACCGTCAGACGTCAGATAACAGTGCCCCAGAACCGCCATGGATGCCTCTACTTACATTTTGTATTATTTATATATTGTTTTGTTATAAATTTGTAAATTGATAAAATAAATGTTATAAAATAGTTAGTATTTGTTATTTAGTTTAAATATAATTAAATTAAAATAAAAATTTAAGTTAATATTAAGATTTAGAATTTTAGTTAATTATGTTGTAAGGTTTCTTGTATTAAGAATTTTTTTCTAGCTCACTTGTCATCACTTTGGATCATTAGATCATCTGTTATACTATTGAAAAATGTACACTCCTTATATCATGAAAGCAAAGTTAGTTGGAAAAAAAATAATAATAAAAATAAAAAATCCTTACAATTTTCTCCTCCTTTTTACAGATACACCCAAAAACTTGTGCGTCACGTTCACAGTTCTAACCATGTGTCAACTATTTGCAATAACGAACTAACGATGGATAAAACAAACCTCCACTAATATGGGCTCCCTGACTAAGTGTTACAACTCATAAAGTTTCTCTAAGTTGGTTAGGATGGATTTAATTACTTTGAGGTTGGAACCTCACTGCTTATTGATGGCATGCCGGTGGGCAGAAACAAGGAAAGGGCAGCTGCTTTATGCTTGCTGGCTAGAATAATGAATTGGATAGGGTTGCTTTCGATCTCCACGATTCGGGTGTGGAAGTTAGCAAACATGATGATCCAAAGGTGATCAAGGTGGGGGTTCATCTCTCACCGTTTCATTCGAAACTGCCTGCCTCTACTACATATCCCGGAGCATGTTCGTGGGATGAAGGGGAGAACGGTATGCATCTACCAGACATAGAAAAAGAAAATTTCTGCCTTTCTAGTTTGATCTCCGGGTGCCAGTTTGATAAAGTTTGATAAGGTTAAGGTTGATACCATTATCATGTTTGTGAGATATTTCTGAAAATGTTGTGCACATTTATTTACTTTTGAAATGTTTGCAGATCTGCATAGACCTGAAAACCCCATTCCCCTCTTTCCACAGTGGTTGCTTCGAAAGCCCGGTGAGAATAAATCCGCAACAACTACAGGGTATGACCTTCTCTCTTGTATATTCACCTTCATTTTTTATGGAAATCTACGGCATTCTATATTGGCATTTGCATTCTCAATTTGAATTTATCCATTTGCAGTTTTTTAAATTTACATATCTTCCAAAAGCATCTTTTCCATATTCAAACCACAAGAGCAATCGTGTGTTTTCACGTAGACTGAAAAATTCTTGTCAGATTCAAGCCACGAGAGCAATCACGTTTTTTCACGCGGACTAGAAAATTCTTTGATAAACTTTGTGGAACATCTTCTTTGACAAAGTCGACTTCTATGGACAAATTACCTTAATTTATTATGGAACTTATCAGATTCTTCATGAATTTAGTAGAGTTTGCGACATCAAAGTATCTTTCTGGATTCTTTGAGCAGATATATTTTCGATCGAGCATTATGAGTTATCAACAGTATTTCGCGCTATATCACCCTTCCATATATTTTAGCATTCATGCGAGTAGTATCCATGAATAATCACGCTCTTTTACACTTAATTACACTTAATGTTTCGGATGAAAAAACTATGCAGTTCCTCAACATCATGATTGATTTTATATTGCAAATCGCATTTAAAAGTCTTGATGCACAGAGCAGAGAGAGAACCCTGTATGGTCATTATTCAAATGTATTTGTTGTATGCGCTTCCTGGTGCATAACATTGTATTGTAGGATTATTTATTGTATCAATTTCTGATGCATGCAGTGTTAATGTAGGATCCCCTTGTTCATTGCAGTCCTACACTGGCAATCACAGTGATTTCATGGCTAAAGTTTCTGGGAATTCGGATGAGACAATTGACACAAAGAAGAGGAAAGATGTTTGGAAATCAGCCTTTGTTGATGTTGAACAGGAGTAGTAGACCTAGGCGGAGGAATTGCCCGGTTTCCGTCACCACCCAGAAAATTGTCCGGCTCTGGCCGTGGGCAAGCCCTTCGCCCTCCGCTAGCTCTGCCACCCTCCCTCCACCACTCTTCCTGACATTTCCTAACAGATCAGATCCGAGCTGAAAATCTTGACATTTCCTGAGAGATCGGATCAAAGTTGGAATTGCCGCCGCGGAGAGTTAATGCCATTTCCAATTCGAAATGGAGGAATTGCGAAACCACGGGCTGCTCCCCCAACCAACTCAACTCGGCCCCTACAGCTCACTCACAATCGGAGCTGTAGTCGTCTCCATTTCTGAGTTGAATATTGGGATTACAATAGTGACTTGTTCATAGTAACTAGAACCGTCACGAATAGCATCATTTCCAGCAAATCTTCGAGCAAGGAACTCATGCAAAAGCTTGTAGGCCTCAAGCCCATTATTGATGAAATCTCTAGGATTTCCTCTGAATCAGAATCCTCATCTCACAGAGGCCCGCCGTTGAAGGACATTCAAGCCCAGCTGCAAGATGGCCTTCACCTTGTGAAGAAATTAGAGAGAATCAGCGGTTTTAATTTATATAGAAGATATCGATATGGAAAGAAAATCCTAAAGGTAGAAAAGAATGTCCACAATTTTTTGCTCACCCAAGGCCTGGCAAGCCTCATACTCGATGTCCACAAGCTAAATGTGGATTCCAAGGCCTGTGAGGAACGATTGAAGCATATGGAAGAAATGGGTCGGCATATAATCGACAGCGTTAATGCCAAGATGACTAAGGATGCCAGTTTCAATTCCTTCATGCTTCATCAAATGAGTACATGCCAGTTATTCGAGACCTCCATTGATGAGTCCTATGATACTACAATGGCTAAACAACCCAGCAGCAGCTTCAACTCCCAAGTCTCGGATATGCCAAATTTCGTAGTTGGTTTGAATAATCTTGTGAATGATGTCAAACAAAGCTTAATATTTCAGAATGGGGTTAATGTAGTTGGGGTAAAAGGTATGGGAGGAAGTGGAAAAACCACTCTTGCGCTAGCCCTTTGCAACGATCCCCAAGTCAAAGGTTAGAGCAATTCCCCTTTTGAATTTTCACTCCAAACTTCCATTTTATTGCTTCACTTTCATTTGTAATGCGATTTTTGTCTGCGATTTTCAGATTTCTTTCAGAACAATATAATTTTCATTACTGTTGTGCATTCTCCAAATGTAAAGGGCCTCTTGGAGACTATGTGGGATAAGATAATTGGTGGCAGAAGGCCTGATTTTCAGAGCATAGAGGATGCACACAACCAATTGAAGAATAATCTTAGTTTAAAAGGCCTCCAAAAACTTTGGTAGTTTTGGACGATGTTTGGTCAAGATCAAATGTGGAACAGTGGTTGTTTGAAGTAGAGGGATACAAGACAATTATCACAACAAGATAGGATTACACTATTCTGATTTCAAACAGTACCTGTGTGCATAACATACCCATGTTGCAGAACGCTGATGCCCTGTCACTTTTCTACTTTTGGGCCTTTGGACAGCCTTCAATTCTAATGACAGAAGATGAGGATATTGTTAAACGGGTATGAATTAGACCCTGATTGTTTCTCTATCTCATTCTTCACGCTTTGCATCCGAGGATAGCATGTTGAATTCAGATTGATTTTTTGTCCTTTTGATGGAAATAAATTGTTTTATGTAAGTTTAAAATTGCATTGCTTGTGATAGAAGTGTAGGAAAAGTTTTAATACTGTGGATTTATGTAAAAAAAATAACCCAATGTTTAACTGCACTATATTTGTAGGTTGACTGCTTTATCATTGATTAAATACTATACAAAACAAAATCCTATCGAATAACAGAGATATTTACATTTATTTTGATTCTTGTCTGCCAAAGAATATTTGTACAAGTAAAAGCCAAGCCCCTGCATGAATTGGTGGAAAACTGGCAGTTCCTTCACTAGTGTGCTGAAGTGATTGAATTGCTAGTCTCGGGCAAGAGAATTGTTTGAGCAGTCCTTGAAGAGTCCCAACTGTGAAGGATTCTAAGAAGAGAACGAGCTTTCTTTTTTGCTTTAAGAGTACTAGATGTGAGAAGAATATACAGAGAAGGCATTAATGATGGCAATCTCAACAAACTATTTACAATTTTGTCACTTCCACTGCAACACAATGATAGCAAAACAGAAATAAATTTCCCTTGCATTTAACTGAAGATGAACCCAATCTTATGGTTGACTATTAGAGGGATTTCAGAGGTTTCGCTAACTGCAAGTAATCCTCTTAGCTCTCTTACAAGAACAGCCAGAACACCAACTGCATATTTTCTAGTTTTTATCTAAGAATCCCTTTATAGAGGAAAAACTAGTGCAAGATTTGGAGGAAGTGGAGTGGTCACATGGGAGATTTAGCATAGTAGACCATCATGTTGGATGTGATTTCTTGGAGAAATATTGACATTTCCTTACTTATGACACACTGAGCATGAACAAGATTTGCTTTGATTTAAAAACACTAGGTCCTTACTATCATGATAAATCCACAAGCACAAGATCTGAAATACAGAGAAATCAAGCCAAAATAGAGTTGTGATCTAGGAAAACTATTGGGATGAAATCCAAGGTGGAGACGGGAAGAGTGACTGGGTGATTGAGAAATAAGTGTTATTAAGAATAAATTGCTTATAAACATAGTAAAGAAACCTTTCATCACTGATCAACAACCAACGAACAAATCACATAGCATATCAATATCTCTACATAAACAAAGATCCGAGAAGGTGTTTGGAAGGATCAGACAACATCATAATGTATTGATGATAATAACAAAACCATGAACCAGTTACTTTTCTCAAAATACATTTGTCCATGTACATGGAATATATTACATTTGTCCATAAATTTGTCTCCCATACAAAAAACTGTAATCATTGCATGTTGGGGAAAAATAAAACATTAATAGGTTCTTCTTTAGTGAAAGAACCATGCTATGATAGACCCCAGAAAAATGATAACAACAACCCATTCGCACAATGGGGATTTATATTAATGGTGATCAATGATTTCTGTTGCATTGGATGGTGATCCTATGTCATATTTGACATCTACATATGTGCTTAAAAATGCTCTGGACATTATATCAGTGGACATCTTCTCAATATCTGTAGAGAGATTGATGGTAAAATGTTGAAATTGACAACTCCAATTTATTGCTTCCTTATGAAGAGGTTTTAAATTGTCCTTCCAAACCCGATAGATGCCTTTCCTCTGATTACATATCAACTCCGAGTTGGTGAAGACTTCAATATCATTGACATCATGTTGTTTTGCCTCTTTTAACCCTTCAACAAGGGCAATGTAATATGCCTCATTGTTTGTCGTCATTCCAGGCACTTCTCTCTTTCCATGAAATAAATGATTTGTTGCCATATTGTAAAGGATGAATTTAATAACTGCTCGACCTGGATTTGGAAAGCAGGACACTTCAATGCATAAACACCACTTTTGCACCATTTTTTACACTTCAAAAACCTGAAAAATAAGATAACAATAAATTCATGTTAAACAAGTAGACAATTATCTATTTCCTAATACTCAACATGTTTTTCAATCATATATAATTAAAAAAAGCAGATAATTTGTGTTCATTTACACTGCAACACTTTCAATACTGGCAACTATTCTGCAAAAAACACATTTAATAATCACCACTTTATATAGATGAAATGCTCATTATAAGACCCAAATACATCTATGAGTTTTAAAATAAATGATACTGAATTAGGCTTCTCTGGTTTTTGAATGCCATATGCGAACTCTAAAAATATTTATCCTTACCCACTGTCCATACACCAAAAACCACATAACCCTAGACTAACAGAGCATTGTCTAAGCAAAACATGATTCATGTATATGCCTTATGTGTGACAAAAATGCCATTTGTCATATAACATCACAAGAAATTTATTCAGCCACTCTACATGAACGGTTCCTTCACACTACACTTGTTAAAGGTTGAACTTCATCAACAACATTTGGAACAACTTTTCTATTACACTTGGGGGATATGGTAGACTCTGAAGCTATCTTTGGGTTGAAGTAATAGCACTCCACCACTCTCCTACCAATATTATGGGCAGTTTTGTGTTGTGCGTTGTGGATCATTGATGTATGGGTGTCATGCCTTGTGGATCATCTTTGGGTTTGATGTGATAGCATCTTCCTTAGTTATGATACTAACATTGCAAGCAGTTTCTGTGTAATGCCTTGTAGAGCATCTTTGAAATTGGCTCTGGCTTTGGCTTTTGCATTGCAAGCAATTACTATTTTAATGCCTTATAGAGCATCTTTGACATTGGCTTTGGATTTTGGTTGTCATCTATGTGATGTTGCAAGCTATTTTCAAACTCATGTAAATTTTGATATTGCAGTGCATGCTGATGGCAATGTCGTGAAAATGCTTGTGGGGAATAAGTCTAATTTAGCTCATATAAGGGAAGTTCCCGTGGAAGATGGGAAGAAGCTTGCCGAATCAGAGGGGCTGTTCTTCATTGAGACCTCAGCTCTGGATAATACAAATGCATTGTTTGCATTCCAAATTGTGGTCAAGGAGATTTACACTAATGTGAGCAAGAAAATGTTGAATTCAGATTCCTATAAGTCTCAATTGTCCGAGATTTGAGGTGGATATGAATGTTGTGTGTGCAAGTCTAAGAGAATGCATAACCCATTTGGACACCACCACCCTGAGCCCCAGCAGCCATATCAGGCTCCTCATGGGAGTCAATATCCACAACCTATTCAAGGAGAGATTGTGAAGATATACTGTGAAGCCAACCGTAATTTCTTCTTGGCTGGTAGAAATGGCAGTGTTGTCATGGCTTCGGCAAATGAATCAGACCCAACCCAGGTTGGTGACATCACTTTTTCTCTCCTTGAACAAGACACAAATTAGTTTGGTGAGAGAGATTATATTTTTATATATATGTATGTGTGAACCAGACCCAAATTTGGTTGATAGTAGAGATTAAATTTTGCTCTCTATTTTTGTAAACAACCCAAACACAAAAAAAGTTTGTGATAGAGATTAGTATTCGTTGTGCGTATGTGAAATGATTGGTCAATTATATGTTTTTGATCCGCAACAATGGATCATGGATACTTCATGGAGTGTGAAGGCCAAGGACGATGAAGGATTTCCTACATTTTCCCTTGTAAACAAAGCTACAGGCCAGACATTGAGGCATGGATGTGCAGAGAAGGATAAGGTTAGTTTTGTCATAAGGGTTACTATCACAAGTTTATGCAAGTTTATTCTGACATAGGTAATAATGATTTCAATGGGATTGTTGAGAAGGGCCTAGGCATGGATTTATGATATAGAGAATAATGCTCTCTACGAGGGGGCTTCTGCAGGGCTTATTGATATAGAGGTCAGTGCTTTTGATAGGTCTACTATGAGGAGCTTATGAAGGGATTTACAGATCTAGCAGAATATATTACCTTATGAAGGGATTGGGTGATCAATAGGGTTTTTATGCATATACTTTTGATCTGCAGGTCACCTTGGGTCCTTACCACCCAGATGATTTGAATGAGGCTGTGCTTTTCACCCAAAGCGCCGATGTGGGTAAGGGTTACCAGTGTATCTGACCTATCCACAACACCCATCTTAATCTAGATGCTAGCGCTGGAGATGATAAGCATCATGTAGCCTCGCGTGAGGGACCAAAGATTGTTCTGTGTAAGTGGAACAAGAAGGAGAGTCAGAAGTGGAAGATCAACCCAATATGTAAGTTATATGATCCATACTAATATGCTGACAAAATTATTACTATATTATTTTATCTGATTTGGGAAACTGTCAAGGATTAAAAAGAAATGTTGGGAAGGAGTTCTATTATGAGTGGTATCTAGCAAGTAGTATTTATGGATGCACACCAGTTATGTGGTGCTGTGTACAATTTGGGATTCTTGATAATTGAAGCCATGACAGTTCTCAAATGGCTTTTGAATTTGTGAGTGTCAATTTTTAATATTTTTTGGTAAGTTGAACAGTGGGTGCTTCGTAAGGAGTCCATCCACCACGAGGTGAGCAGAGTTCATTCTATCAACCATAGGCTAATGTCGAGCCACAAGGACATATGGTTAGGATCCATTGTGAAGCCAACCCAGAGTTTTTCTTGGCTGCTCGTGGTGATGTTGCAATGCTTGCGCTGGAAAACCCACATGATCTTCATCAGTTTGAGCTACTTTATTTGAAGCTCGCTGAAAGCATTTGTTCATCTAATAATTGATGATTGATCACTATCCTTATTCCCCTGTTTGATGGAACCTTTTGTCAGCGATGGATCAAAGTAGATTCATGGGGCCTTCGAGTCAAGGATGAAGTTGGCTTCCCAGCGTTTTCCCTGGTGAACAAGGTCACTAGACATGCTCTGAAACATGGGGATAAAGAATGGGACCAGGTAAAACTTTCTATTTCCCTTTTCCTTTTAGTTTCATTGTTTAATATAGCCTCTCCTCTGTATATGTAGAGAAGTCTTATTCAATGCAATGCTATAAACCACCTTAACTCAGGGTTTTGGAATGCTAGGGTCTTGGGCATTATGGGCTGCAACAGAGCAGTTTACAACGGTCGTCCCCTAATCCATAGTTTTTGTTGAATATTGTTGAACATATATACTTGGCATATTATAATCATGACAAGGTAGAGCAGTCTATTCTGTGGACCTTAAGTGCAGAGGTTGGAAATGGGTATCAATGTCTAAGCCCTGTGAACAACATTAATTTGAATATGGATGCGAAAGTTGCAGATGGCCATGTTGGAGGAATCCCTGATGGAAATGAACTCATCCTCTTTGAGTGGAAGAAACAGAGCAACCAGAAATGGAAGCTCCAGCCCATCCATTGTAAGCAATCTAACAATAACAAGTTGTCTTTAAATCTCTTTATAGAAAGTAGCATCATTTCTGTAAGTTTATCAATAGAAAGGACAAGAAAATTAGTATTATGAGAACTGGTTGGTTGTTATGTGCAAATAGCTAAGCCAGCATAAATCCATCTTAGCCCACGATATTGAGTAGTGTTGTTTAGTGTGTATATTTGAATGCTGGAATAATGTACTTTTGGACTATTTATTGTGCTTGTGTTGCCTTCGCATTTCCAAACTAACCAGTATTAGTAATTTTAGTGGGATGTACAATGTCAGCAATGCCTTCGTTTGTATTACCAAAAAAAGATGTACAATATTAGCTATGTCTTCGTCTGTATAGAGCATTAGCGATGCCTTTGCCTGTATTACCAGAAAAGAATGTGCAGTGTTAGCAATGCCTTTGTCTGTATTACCAGAAAAAAAGATGTACAATCTTATAAATGTACTTGCTCTGTTTTACATGCAATTTGCGATGATGGACAATATTAGTAAAAGTCGCATATCCTCTGAGGATCTTGTTTTTTGACCTTAACATTACTGATATGAGTTTCCATGATTGATGTATGCAGAGGAAGGTTGATATAAATAAAACAAGCTGCAGCAGTGGAGGATCTGCATTTTGTTTTGCAGCCTGTTCAGCTTTATAGTATATGGCAAATACGTGTTGTGTTTTTGTCTAAATGTTGATATAGAGAAAGCATATGCTAAGTAATGGTGCAGGAGGATTTTGTACACAATATGTAGTGACCATGGATGCTGGATGTTGTAAAATTTGCGATATAGCCCTATTAACTTCCATATTTACATGGATTGGATATGACTTATTTCAAGAACTTTAACTCTTTTATGGAAGAAGCTTAATATGTGGTGGTTAAGTTATCTATTTTCAATATAATATGTTGTTATTATTTTAGATTGATCAGTGTACAGATGATGATGGTATTTAAGATTTATCATTTACTATGTTATGTTTGGTTAATAGAAATATTGTTCTACCTTGATAAAGAAAACATAATTATATTGGTTAGGGTTTGTTCTATGATAAAAAAACATGCAAATGAGATCACAAAGGGTTAGGGTTTGTTTTATCCTATTTGGTTTATTCTTTTATATATATTGAAATTGTTATCTCCTCAAACTGTTTCTAGTTTTTGGATTTTGTGGTTTCCTGCCTCAGATTTCCCCTTAATCACAAGTCATTTCAGTGCAATTTTGGAGTGAACTTCACTTGTGTTTGCGGTGTTGGTTTGTTTGTTTGCACAAGTGAGCTCCTGCAACCCTCTACTTAACAATGTGGGTCTGAGAGGCCTAGTGCAAGGGATTCAAGTTTGCAAGGGAAGCACAAAATCATTATTTCCCCATCCAACTTTGCTACAAAGTTGTTGTATAACTTTAGAATGGAGAATTACAATCCCGGTCACAAGGCAATGCAGGTTGAACTAAGATACATTAGCCATCATGTAATACACATTATTATAT
Organism: Pinus taeda; assembly: GCA_000404065.3. Taxonomy (NCBI): domain Eukaryota; kingdom Viridiplantae; phylum Streptophyta; class Pinopsida; order Pinales; family Pinaceae; genus Pinus; species Pinus taeda. Next base: position 101,425 of record APFE030944413.1, read on the forward strand.
TCTATTCATGTTATATCATGTCATGGACATTATCAAACACTAAGACATCATGCAATATGTATTATTTTATTGATGTCATATAGGGTTAGATCCGAAAACTAGAACAATTGTTATAATGCCTAAATATTAACACACTAAAGAAGACAAAGGAAAAGCAGAGATTTTTTTTTTTAATTTTAATCTGCATTACTATGGCCTAATAAATTGACAGAAATTCAATGATATATCAACATTCACACACCTTTCCCCAGGTCATTGATACCTCAATGACTGAAATCGTAAAGCTTGATGCAAAAAATCATAGGTAGGTCCGCCCACCTAATATGGGGTCCAAAAAAAATTCCTGAGCCACTGCCCTAGATCCCATACAGGGGGTCGATACCCCAAAGGGGGGCTGCCACCCCACCTACTATGCTCCTCACAACAAAAGGTGGGCGCCAATAACACACACAAGGCAACCCACATGGAGTTGTTTTTGAGTTTGATAGAACCATGAACCCTCAAAAGAAAACTTAGTTACATGGTTAATACAACTTAGAGAAGAAAAAGCATAGCCAAATGGAATTTGCATATCTTGGACCACTTGAAGCAGTTATGGCTGGAACAATAGAGTAGTCTTTATTTGGGTATTGATTTCTTTAACAGAGATTCGATGGAACCCACATGTAGTTGTTTGTGAGTTTGATAGAACCATGAACCCTCAAAAAAAAACTTAGTTGCATGGTTAACACAAATTAGAGAACAAAAAGCATAGCCAAATGGAATTTGCAGATCTTGGACCACTTGAAGTAGTTACGGCTGAGGCAACAGAGTAGTCTTTATTTGGTTATTGATTTATTTAATAGAGATCCGATGGAGAGGACTTCAACATTTTCTGAGGGATTTTATCACCTCTGATCTATTAATATGTTTTATATAAGTGATCTGTAGCATATAATAATATGTTTTATTTAAGTAATCTGTAGCATTATTAGAAATTCAATCACAGTTAACAATGGCCATGACCCTTTGCATTCATAAGATTAGATCATCAGCTTTTTCAAATAAAGCATAGTTCGCCAACAAGTTACTAATTTGTTAAGACTAAGTACTTGTTTGTTATTATAAGACACCAAAATATTGAAGTTCAAACCAGTAACTACCAATTTATTCTCAAAAGACTTCATGCGCTCAAAATGTATGAATATATACAGTAATGTACAAACAAATTAATTGAGAAAACATGGAACATCCTCAGCTACCACAACAAACCTAAATTCTAAGAACATAATACATGTACATCAAATACAATCTTAGAAGCAATCCTCTGTTCTATTCAAATTTAGGCAATTCACCAGCATAAGTTACTGAATTAAAGGTGTTGAAGCAGCCAAGATGAGGCATCATGAACTTTTTCAATCATCAAACCAATCCAAATTAAAACGTTCTTTGATGACCTCAACTATGAGATTAGGCATGGTAGAGGCTTTGATAGCCAGCCACTATCGTTCAGTGCTCTCATCACAGATTACACATCTAAGAGATCTTAGTTTGGCTAATGCTTTATGCAGCTTCTTCAGTCCAAAGCACTCCCTCATATCTAGAATCTTTATGTTTGATAGCTGATAAAATTCCATGGGAAGGTCCTTCAAAGACCTGCATAATGAACTATCAAGAAATTCGAGTTGCTGAAGTGCACAAATGGAAGGAGGAAGCATTGACAAACTTGGGCACGCAGACAATCTCAGCACCCTAAGTGACCTTAACCTCCCAAAGTCATCAGGTAACTTTTGGATAAGATGAAAATTAGTGACAGATAACTTCTGGAGGTCAGTGAAATTGCATATGTTTCCAGGCAGTTCCTCCAAATCACTGCAGTGGTCAAAGTTAATTTCTTGAAATTTTGGAGACTTTGGAAAGTCATGTCCCTTATCCAATAAAGTCATATTCCCCAAACCCTCACATAGGCATACATACAACTTTCCCAAGCTCTCTGAGGATCTACAATACTCATAAAGAGGAGACATAATCAACCTCCCAAGTAGTACAAACTTTATTTGAGGAATTGCAGGGAAGCTCGGCAGCCCATGAAGTGTTAAACGCTTAGAACTATAATTGTATATTATAGCAACCTTCAGTTTTGGCATGGTATGTAAAAATGTTGGAACAAAGTAACGACTGGCAACGAAAAACAAAGTCAATACTTCCACCTCAGGAAAGTTTATTTGACACCAATTTTGCTCTTCCATTGGACCTACAGTTCCCAGAAATGTAAAATTCAGTATGCTATGCTGATAAAAAATGTCTATCTAACATCTTAATAAATTTGGAACATAAGTAGATTGATCAAAAAATTATTCAATGTGTAGGCAGTTAAAGAAAACAAGTTTCAGTGGTGACCTGTATGAATTGAAACAAATTGAGCCTTAGATGCCTGATCTTTGAGTGTTAGCCATTTTGTTGGAATATTATCCTCCTTGCTCGGCATAAAAAGCCTCTTACAATGAATGGTACTATCCTGGTTGGCCAGATGGAAGGCTAAATCTCACATCACATCATGTTGAGAAAAAGAGAGCTTGGAGGCACAGCCAAATGAGATGGCCCGACAACTGACACATCAAAAACTTATATTAACTAAGAGGAGTGAACTCGAAAGCCTCTTATCTCTGCTGGTTAACACGCTGATCCTACCTTCTTAATTTCTAATAAATCATGTAAAAAAAATTAAGCCTAAAATTGTTGGTATAGTTAATTTTTCTCATATGTTTTTGCCTCAAATTTTCTGCAAAGTTCATGCTCTATCAAAGGATGCCACAAGCACAATAAATTAAGTATAGATACAAATATGAACAAAGCAAAACAATCAAACAGGTTTATGAAAGGTAGCAAATCTAAACAAGTTCCTTACCCTAAGTAGCTTGTGAGATTTAGTAGATCTTGTGAGATTTAGTAGATTACGACTTGCAAGTTCTAACAAGACCACAAAAGCATCTTGCCATTCCATCGCACGGGTGTAAACCCAAATGTCCAACAATGCATCCGCGCTGAACTTTCTACCTTTGGGAAATGCCCCCATGTCCAAAAAGAACTGCTTTGACTCATAATCTAGGACATCTATGCTTGTTTCCAAGCAATGAAAAAGCTCATCTTTGTGATATTATGATATAATTTGATTGTCCTCTAGAAAGTTTTTTCTTAGCATTTTCCCAAACGGGCCGGGGCTCACTGTGCAAAGAGCTTGCAATAACCTTGAGGGCATGTGGTAAGCCCTTACACTCTGCTTCAACCTACAAATATAGTGCAGTGAAACATTGGGTTATTTTTTCTACATGAATCCACAGTATTAAAAATTTTCCTGCACTTCTATCACAGGCATTGCAATTTTAAACTTACATAAAACAATTTATTTCCATCAAAAGGACAGAAAATCAATCTGAATTCAACATGCTATCCTCGGATGCAAAGTGTGAAGAATGTGATAGACAAACAATCAGGGTCTAATTCATACCCTTTTAACAATATCCTCATCTTCTGTCATTGTTTTTGAAGGCTGTCCAAAGGCCCAAAAGCAGAAAAGTGACAGGGCATCATCCTTCTGCAACATGGGTATGTTATGTACACGGGTACTGTCTGAAATCGGAATAGTGTAATCCTGTCTTCTTGTGATAATTGTTTTGTATCCCTCTGCTTCAAACAACAACTATTCCACATTTGATCTTGACCAAACATCGTCCAAAACTACCAAAGTTTTTGGAGGCCTTTTAAACTAAGATTATTCTTCAGTTGGTTGTGTGCATCCTCTATGCTCTGAAAATCAGGCCTTCTGCCACCAATTATCTTATCCCACATAGTCTCCAAGAGGCCCTTTACATTTGGAGAATGCGCAACAGTAATGAAAATTATATTGTTCTGAGAGAAATCTGAAAATCGCATTACAAACGAAAGTGAAGCAATAAAATGGAAGTTTGGAGTGAAAATTCAAAAGGGGAATTGCTCTAACCTTTGACTTGGGGATCGTTGCAAAGGGCTAGCGCAAGAGTGGTTTTGCCACTTCCTCCCATACCTTTTACCCCAACTACATTAACCCCATTCTAAAATATTAGGCTTTGTTTGACATCATTCACAAGATTATTCAAACCAACTACGAAATTCGGCATATCCGGGACTTGGGAGTTGAAGCTGCTGCTGGGTTGTTTAGCCATTGTAGTATCATAGGACTCATCAATGGAGGTCTCGAATAACTGGCCTGTACTCATATGATGAGGCATGAAGGAATTGAAACCATAGTTACCAAATTCGAATTCGAATTCGATACAATAAAAATTCGAATGAAAAATTTTCAATTCGAAAAAAATTCGATAATGTAACATTTTTTAAATAATATATTTTCAAGATATTTTTAGCTATCTTCTTTCTAATTTATTTTGAATTTTATATAACTTATAACTGTTTATAACAAAAAAAATTTCAGAACCAAATCCACTCAAAAAGAATTTACAATCACCACTTCCCTCCAAACTATATACTCTTTTCAAAAACCTATATTTTTTTTTGATTTCAAAATTTTAAATATAAAATCCTTGTTTATTTAGAAAATTAATATTCAAATTTATTTTATAGAAAAATCAATCTCGTCTTTGAAAAATAAATTTTCTAATTTAAATACTTCCATTTCCTTCTTTATGAGTAGGAAAAATCATAGCTTTCTGTGCATGTCCTCCAAACCATATACTCTTTTCAAAAACCTATATTCTTTCTTTGATTTCAAAGATTCATTAATGTAAAATCCTTCTCTATTTAGAAAATTAATATTCAAATTTATTTTATAAAAAAAATAACACTTTTAAAAAAAAAAAGAACTTTTCTAATTTAAATATTTCCATTTCTTTCTTTGTGAGTGGTAAAAATCTAACCAGAAAATAAGATTTAATAACATAAATGCTCATAACTTTTGAGATTGAGAATTTGGATCATAACTGTCATTACTCATTTAACTTATAAAATCTAAGTAATACATAAGTCTCATAAATTTTATGTTTTTTGCCGGCTGCATTGCTGTAAAGCAGCATTTTTTTATGTTTTTAGCTGGGTGCATGCTATACCACAACAATTTCTATTTTTCTATGCGCGCATGCCATACAACAACAATTTATTTGTGTTTAGTGAATGGACAATC
>APFE030944413.1:142973-155400 GCA_000404065.3 Pinus taeda
GCTTCCAAGTTTGTACGAACTACCGGGTTGATAAAATGAGAGACAGGAAGCCCCAGGAGTTGTAGCATTATTGCTACAATATTGGAGCTCACCAGTCTCATTACAGGGATCCATCCATTCTGAATCCAACGCAACTTAAATGGACGAAAACGAACTTCAGATGGGAAAGCTATCATAAAATGAAGCTGCCATTTTTCAAATGAAAAAGAGGCAAAAATCCCTTGAAATGTGGATCTAAAAACCCTCTAAGTCTTCCTAATCTCCCTAAAGGGCGAGACCACCAAGAGAAGAGAAGTCTTGGACTTATCGAATTACACTATCGGGCCTTAAAAAACATGGAGAAAACTCTAAAAACAAGGCTATCGAGAGGCTTGAATAGTGGTTGCATAGGGGCCGTTAGATCTGGCAGATCAACGGTCCAAATCTGATCGGCGATCGTAATCAGCGGTGGAAGTCGGCAGACAGTCGGAGGCATAGCGCGATGGGACCAGGCCAATGCGATACGACGATAGCCAATATCTGTGAATCGCAATTAGCGCTAGCATAATCCATGATATATGGGAAAGACCTCATGCCTGTGCGATCTGCGATTGCGACCTGTTGCATCGTAGTATCGTGTCGGCACATTACCGTGGAGCGGGGCCAATATGTTGTGCATTATGACTGTGATGTGATGGTCGGACCCAACAGGATGATAAAACAACATTGGATATATATTGAAGTCCGTCAAAGGGTTGTTTTATATGCATTTTTGTAGTTTCACTTATCAAACGAAATGCGAAGGGTGAAGCCCAACTGCAATATGTGATAGCGATTCCCAAGCGAACGCAATAGGGATATAAAGCACAGTTGTGAATATTTCAAGTCCGGATGGACAGTGCTTTGCAGACTTTCCCATGTATAGCACTGTTTTTCTGTGTAAACATAGAGCGACCGTTTCAGGTGGATTCAAAGCGTTGATGGCTTCCTTCCATTGTGGAATAGGTGACATTCGTCCCCGAGAGCGTTTAGCAATGATTGTTAATGCTCAAATAAGGGATTCGAGCAGACTGTGGCAGGAATATAGAAAGCTCGAGAGGGACAATGAACACGCAGTGCAATTTGGCTTTAAAAGCCATGAATGTCAAAGACAGAGGGCTGTTGGTTTGTTGAGGGGTGTTGTTGTTAATCCTTGAGGGGTTTGCTGTGGGAGTAGAAGCCAAAAAGGAAGTTGAAGCTAAAGGGGCAACGCAGAAGCTAAGGGAGTCACTTGGAGTTCAAGTGAAAAACCCAAAGAGAGCTGTAAACAGCTAGAGGGCCAAAGAAACCAGAGTGGAGAGCCAGAGAGCCAAGAGCCAGAGCCAAGATCCAAGTGTCTGAGCTAAGAGTCTGAACTAGAGCCAAAGAGCCAGAGTCAGAGTCAAGAGCCAGAACCAAGAGCCAAAGAGCCAGAGCCAAGAGCCAAGAGCCAAAAGTTAGAGCTTCAAGAGCCAGAAGGGATTAACAAGGTGTCTGAACCCATTGTTTCATGTAGAACAACAAGAGTTGAGCCAAAGAGCTTGTCAAAAGACTTACACCATAATCCTAGAGATCCAAGTCAAATTGACAAGAGCTCACAGAGATGTAGCCCAAGAGTTGTAGGTGAACTCCAAATTAATTTGTTGTCTTATGTGTCTGTTTTTATTGCTGTCTTATTCATTGTTATATGCATTAATGCATATGTTCAAGCACATTTAAATATCGACATGCACATGAGATTTTAAAGCACATAACAACTAACAATAAAAGCAAGCACACGCCTACACTTTCAAGCATTTCTTAATTTTGCATTGGTTAATCATAAAAGACTTGGGAAAATTCAAGTTTTGGAAGTGGGAGAGGTTCTTGTAAGCTAGACAAGAAGCCTAAGAGCCCCATTTTCAGATCAGGTGGTATCAGAGCTTAAGATTGATTAACCACACCTTCAAGGAAGGATTATATCAGAATGCTTGATTGACAAAGCAAAGATTGTTTGTCTGAAAGGTGTTTGAACAGCAAGAGGTTGATTGTATGCGTGTTTGCAGATTGACTATTTGCTAAGTTTGCAGAGGTGAAGGGAACGTTATTGATAGCTCAGTCCAAGAAGGACAAGAAGGAGAAGTGTTGAAGGCATTCTTCTATCCCAAAGGACCTCAAGGCAGTCTTTGGAGCACAAGAGGTTTGTTGCAAAAGTTTGTTGAATAAGCTCTTTAATTATCTTGTTGAAGTTTTTTTTGTTCATTGGCATAATGACAACTTCTACAAGTGGGTCCTCAAATTTTGTGTTCTTCACAAGATTCCTTGATGAAGACATGAGGCAAGAATTGTCCACCATGATGGATATGGTGAGAGAAATGAATGAGGATGGAAGGAAGAGCAGCATCCTTAGAAAGCAGCTGAATTCCATGAAGGAAGAGAAGCAGTTGCTTGCTGACAAATTGCAGGAAGTGGAGAGGCAACTTCATATTGAAAATATGAACCTGAAAGGGATGCACGAGTTGGAAACACAACTCTTTGTTGCCCAAGAAGCCTTAGTCAAGTACCAGCTTGAAGAAGAGGTAAGCCATTCCAGTTTGTCTTCAAAAGCTTATGAGAATGCTTGTATTGGTTCTTTTGAGAAACATACTAAAGGCATAGGTTCCAAGCTAATGTCCAAGATGGGCTATGAAGGAAAGGGCTAGGGAAAGCATGCACAAGGTATTGTTGAACCAATAATGGTTGAGGAAAGGCCTAAATATTTGGGTCTTGGCTATGGACAATCTTATGGACAGAGTTCCATAGCTGCCATGAAAGCCATTGAAACAGTCCCAAGAAGGAGTTTCATTTCATGTCCTCTACCTCAAAAATGTGAAGGTTGTATCCAAGAGAAATACAATAGCTTGAAACATCAATTGCAGGATGCAGGTGTTCAGAAGCACACACTTGAACCAGAGAGTTAGGGAGACTCTAACAGCCTTGAAGAGTTTGATGGTGTTCCAAAGCGAGCCACTTTTTCATTGCTTCACCTCCTCATGAAGGCAATAAAGGTGAAAGAGGCAGGTATAAATCTGGTTCTAATTATATTCCTTTTGATTTTGCAAAGCATGATAAATTTCCACATAAGTATGGGGAAAGAGTTGCATGTTCCTTTTGTGGTTTGGATAACCATGATGTTTCTAGATGTTGGAAGAGAATGGCTGCATACAGGAAGTAAAAGAAGCAAGAAGCCAGAGGTCCATTGGACAAGGAAAATCATGCTATCAAGAGGATGCACATGTAGTGCACTTATTGCCATAAGCAAGGACATCTTGCTGCAAAGTGTTGGACACTGAATCCAACAATGCTTCCACCAAAGCTAAAGAAAGTGGAAAGAGAAGATGTCAGAAATGGAAGTGAAGATTTCATGAATGATGTGTCTCAAAATTATTCACATAATGATGCTGATATGCAGGCAAAGTTAGTACCTTTGAAAGGGATTGGTAAAGAATGGTCAAAGTTCTTATTTGATTAAGATTGCATGTCTATTGATGCATCTATATTATATTTTGTTTCAGCTTCGAAAGTACAATGTGCTTAAGTGAAAGTTGAGGGATGAAATGCATGCATTGCATGTGATGCCATGTTGACTTGAAAGAAGTTAACTTGGTCTCCAAATGGAGATAATGATGAAAGTTTCATCTTTTGGAAAAAGAGTCCCAATGGTCTTTTTCTACATGCTTGACTTGAAGGGTCATTTGTTTAAAGACATGTTTTGTGGGCTTGTTATCTAGTCCATCATTTGTATGCAGATATAAGACATGGAGGTGTTCACGAGTTGTGAAATCTGTTTCTTTTGTTGAAGCGGGAGTTTAGTCCATCCAGTTGTTGTCTGTATGCCTGTTGTTGTTAACAGTTGTTGTGGGCAGCTTATCAAACATGTACAAATGAAATTTTTGTGGAGCAGATGTACTTCACATTTGTTAAGCCAAATTGGATCAATGATCAAGGCAAAGAAGCTCAAACTGCCTTCTATGACCATTTCAGTAGAAGTTCTACAGAAAGGAAAGGAGGAAGAGAGTTCTTCTCAAGAAGACCATCCCATCCAAAGAAAGGAAGTGGTCAGAAACTTTGGTTCAGAGGCACTATGCAAAGGCCACTGTAGGGAGGCTGAAAGAAGAGGGTGAGTCACTCTCATTTACTGTTCAGATCAGTATATCAGCGTTTTGGAGACCAAAAGTTCTTTTAGTGGGAAGTCATGATCCAAAAATGGATCCTAGATAAACCTCTAAGCCTAAAAGACTTCATGCAAGAGGTGAAAAGTGCCAAATGGCACAAATCCTTTGTAAACCAAAGAAAAATGAAAATTGCAGGCTTCTCTTAGACATATTCCCATTGCAGGGATCCCTCCATTCTGAATCCAACACAACTTAAATGGGCGAAAACGAACTTCAGATGGAAAAGCTAACATAAAATGAAGCTGCCCTTTTTCAAAGGAAAAAGAGGCAAAAATCCCTTGAAATATGGGTCTAAAAACCCTCTAAGTCTTCCTAATCTCCCTAAAGGGCGAGACCGCCAAGAGAAGAGAAGTCTTGGGCTTATCGCATTACACTATCAGGCCTTAAAAAACATGGAGAAAACTTTGAAAACAAGACTATCGGGAGGCTTGAACAATGGTTGCACATGGGCTGTTGGATCTAGCCGATCAACTGTCCAGATCTGATCGGCAATCGCAATCAGCAGTGGTAGTCGGTGGACAATTGGAGGCATAGTGCGATGGGACTAGGCCGATGCGATACTGCGATCGCTGATATTGGCACGCAGTCGATGCTGGCATAACCCATGATATATGGGAAAGACCTCAGGTCTGTGTAATCTGCGATTACGACTTGTTGCATCACAATATCGCATCGGCACATTACCATGGAGCGGGGCCGATATGTTATGTATTATATCTGCGATGCAATGGCTGGACCCAACGGGGCGGTAAAACAACATTGGATATATATTGAAGTTCGTCAAAGGGTCGTTTTATATGCATTTTCGCTATCTCACTTATCAAACGAAATGTGAAGGGTGAAGGCCAACTGCGATATGCGATAGCAATTGCCAAGCTAACCTGATAGGGATATAAAGCACAATTGTGAATATTTCAAGTCCGGTTGGACAATGCTTTGCGAACTTTCTCGTGTATAGCAACATTTTTCTGTGTAAACACAGAGTGACCATTTCAGGTGGATTCAAAGCACAAGTGGCTTCCTTCTGTTGTGGAATAGGTGGCATTCATCCCCGAGAGCATTTAACAATGATGACTAACGCTCAAAGAAGGGATTCGAGCAGACTGTGGCGGGAAGAAAGAAAGCCCGAGAGGGACAATGAACATGCAGTGCAATTTGGCTTTAAAAGCCATGAATGTAAAAGACAGAGGGTTGCTGGGTTGTTGAGGGGTGCTATTATTAATCCTTGTGGGGTTTGCTACGGGAGCAGAAGCCAAAGAGGAAGCTAAAGCCAAAGGGATAGTGCAAAAGCCAAGGGAGTCACTTGGAGTTTAATTGAAAAGCCCAAAGAGAGTGTAAACAGCCAGAGGTCCAAAGAAGCCAGAGCAGAGAACCAGAGAGCCAAGAGCCAGAGCCAAGAGTCAGAGCCAAGATCCCAAACCAGAGCCAAAGAGCCAGAGTCAGAGTCAAGAGCCAAAACCAAGAGCCAAAGAGCCAAGGGCCAAAAGTCAAAGCGTCAAGAGCCAGAAGGGATTAATAGGGTGTCTGAACCCATTGTTTCGTGTAGAACAGCAGGAGTTGAGCCAAAGAGCTTGTAAAAAGACTTACACCATAATCCCAGAGAGCCAAGTCAAATTGTCAAGAGCTCACGGAGATGTAGCCCAAGAGTTGTGGGTGAACTCCAAATCAATTTGTTGTCTTATGTATTTGTTTTTACTGCTGCCTTATTCACTGTTATATGCATTTATGTATATGTTCAAACACATTTAAATATCAGCATGCACAACAAATTTTAAAGCACATAACATCCAACAATAAAAACAAGCATATGCCTACACTTTCAAACATTTCTTAATTCCGCATTGGTTAATCATAAAAGACTTGGGAAAATTCAAGTTTTGGAAGTGGGAGAGGTTCTTGTAAGCTAGACAAGAAGCCTAAGAGCCCCATTTTCAGATCAACATACCATCATTAATAAGATTAATAATATAACATTATTATAAGAATAATATAACATTAATGATTATTATTTTAATTAACATCTAATCTTTTCGATTAATAACTTTGGTTAACTAATTAATGAAATATCTTAAAATAATTCTCACATTTACTAACATCCCTAGATCTATTAATATTGGAATAATAATTTACCTGATATATATTAAATCCTTACACACTAATCTATTAGTGTTTTACTAATTATTTTATATTAAGCAGTGTACCATTAATAATAAGAATAATTCTATTATGTTAATATAATATATAATTGCTCTATTAATAATAATATAGGTTAACAATTTTTATCACATTCCCTAGATTTTTGGCTCAAAATTGGTTAAAATTTCTTAAAATAAAAACTAAATAAGATACTTTTTAACATAATAATATTATTTTAATTAAATAGTCAAATATAGCCTTTCAATTATACTTGTTTGCCCGGTACAATCTAATATAGTCGTTTTTTTTTCAGTCAATCTTAGCCGTTTGAAAGTATGATCTTCCTATTTAAGATATAGCCACTTGTCCTGACGATGAACCACACTCATTGGTTCGAAACGCATCGACAAATGTACTATTATGTGATTTACACTGAAATATTTTTTCTCATAACTTGATCTGGATCACAGAAGCCTCAATTCAAGTATTTATTTAATTAACATAATAAAATAAATATTCTTCTAAAATATTCATTCTTAACGACTAATTCCTAACCAACAGAGTTCCCCCAAGGGCTAATTCTTGTTCTACAATTAAATACTAAGTTATTCTATTTTAATTAATTTAATATGATATTATTAATATCTAAAATTAAATAAATAATAAAATTCATATTTTTCTGCTAATTCTTAACAATTTGGATCTGGATGCACCTCTATTGTTTAAACATTTGGAAATATTGATTTTTTTCATCTTTATTTTGAGGATGAACCACATTAAATAGTTCTAAATGTCAACCAAATCTTCATAATATGATTAATCCAAAAAAACTCATTAATTATAAAAATGTATAATTTTTTTAAACTATTTAATATTTCATTTTTGTTTCTTTCCCTTATTTAAATCCTAATAAAAAATCTATTTAATTTTCTACCCTATTACATTTTTTAAAGCAAATAGGATAAATAAATATTTATTTAAAAAAAAGGTTTTTCCTTTATAAGTCAAGGTGAACGCATGATCCTCGCAACATGGACTGCGCTCACATAAAAATAAAAGCGATGAAGTAGTTATAATGTACATTTATATGTATAATTAGAAGAAAATTTATGTTTGTTTTTACGATGGTTAGTGGTTATAGTGTTGACTTCAAATTTACGCAATTTTTTACATTTTATTTTTTTGTTTTTTTGTTTTTGTCCTAAATATGTTTAGGATAAACAACTTAATATTAACAAATAAAGAATGAAGTGGGAAACTTTTAAATTTTTTTAATCAACTATAAAAGGAAATTTTTAAATATTTTGATGCGTTTATTTTTATATTTATGTATTTGGAGGGAGAAGTATATTTTACAATTTAGTATGAAGATAATGTGCGATTTCATTCTTTATCGCAGGTGACTACACAAAGTGACATTGGGCATATTATGAAATTAGTCAGTCGATTCTGCTATTTGGCTATTGACATCAAATCGGATAATTCAAAGAAAATTGTCATTACAACTCCAATGTGGGAGAGTATCGATCTCTTCACTCAAGCGTACACCAAACATCACCTTCCATTAATGATCATGCATCATTCTAAGAGCAGGTCCTCACTGCGCATGAATGATTTCATCATCGTTTGTCAACATTCTCTTAATTTGGAAATGCATTATCTTGGAGCTCAATCTATCATCCTCTCAAGGAATTTGGAAATGCAAGAAGTAATTTGCCATGTCGGTCATTATCAACTTGGTTCTATCTTCGAAGGCGGGACCGCCCCTCAAAATTCTCTAGTTATCTCATTCATGGAGATTAGAGGCAGTTATCAACCTCTTAGTGTACCCTCTCTAATTGAATATCTGTTTGTGGTTTTTTGGAGGTACCCTCTATTTGGTAAGGCTCTATTTTGTAGCCACGCTAACACCTCATCTGTCGATTACAATTTCTCTTTGCCAACGGACAAGACTCTTTTGACAATAGATCAAATTGGGGTTGTCGTCATGCCTTTAGAGACGGACTAGCAAATTCAACTTTGGCTTGGCTTGAAATCGCTTGACAAAATCACCAGTAGACCAGCACGCAGTCTCAAAGAAACTAGGAATGGTCGAGTCATCCAAACCAAAAGAAGCAATATTCAAGGACTTAAGGTAGTAGGAATTCAGTTAAGGTGGTTGAAGTCACACTCAAAGCAGGAAATGAAAGGGGGCTCTGAGCAATCGAGGAGGTGCTTGATGTGGAAGGGGATGTTGTCGGGATTTCAAGCAAAAGGAAAAGAGTGACAAGCAGAAGGCACATACAAAGATAGGGATCCATCTCGGTGGTATCGGATTCAGCAGAGCGATTCTTTCAGGCTTGAGGTCATAGCACAGGTGGTAGGGTGAGCATCTCCATGCAGACATGCAAAGAATGCAACATTATAGCCATGTGCTATTGGCTTTGACAATGGCTCAAGTGCAACGATCCTCGATGGATGGGGTTCAATCTTGGTCAACAAAGCCTCATCTCTCCAATTTTGGAAAAATATTATAATTAAATCCTTATCTTTGTCATATTTCAAATGCATCTAAAAGGAGATAACTTAGGAAGAAATGGCCTCACTGTCGTTGTTTTGATGTATAGACTAGATATCTTTTTTGTTTTGTCAGACGATATCATTAGAGTGAAACTTTGTAATCTCAAGGCAAGGCATTGAATATGTGTTATTGGTCGGGTTTCCCATCAGGATGACCAAAAACACAAGAAAATATTCTTTGTAACATTTTCTTAATATAAAGATCAACCGAGTCTTCAAACACAAAAAATGTGTGATTTCATCCGTGCTCAATATAGACTTGATAGGTGTTCCTTTAAAAAAAAAAAAAAAAAAAAAAAAAAAAAAAATTGTTAGTTATAAAAAAACTGAAATTATTTACATTATTTAGTTACTTTTAACTAAAAGCATTATAAAGCATCAATAATCCCACCCATGAAACCAATTGATTGTATAGGATTTTATTCCCCCTGCCTTTCCCCCGGCGCCAACCCCCCCCCCCCCCCCCCCCCCCCCCCCCTCCCAATCATAGGTTCAAATATATGAAGGAGGGGTTGAGGAATGGGGAGGCACCTTTCGGGGAATTAAAACCTATTCCATGGGGTGTCCAAGCTTGACTGAGCTTCGCATAATCCTATGCTCAACCTAGTTCGAAAAAAAAAGTCCCTGAACAGGGCTCAACCTAGTTAAAATAAATAAATAATATTTCATAATGGATTTCCTCAAGCCTTTAAATAGACTTAATAATAACAAATATCATGGAAAAATAGCATGGACTATGAAAATATGATGGGTCTGTATACCACCATCGATAAACCCATCAAATGACTAACTTAAATTTATCTTAATAATCATTTTTTTTTGTAAATCAACAATTTTCTATCATGTCATAAGAAAAATACATCGTGAAGAGTTCTGAAAGGATGCAAAAATGGTCTCACTCTGACCGGATTTGTTGGCATTTAAGTACAAACAAAAGAAAAGAAAAAGAAACTTGGTAAAACAAGGCTTCACTTGATCCATGGTCCACCATGCACAAAATCTATCCAAAAAGTATACACAACTAATGTTCATCCTTACATCTAGGTTGGGTGGGCAGGGTTGACCTCTGTAGCTCTATAATCAATCTTTGGGTGGTGGAAGGCTTCATGGATGTGGGATTCCACATGTGCCATGCGAATCTCAATGTTGACCATGTAGTCCTGTAGACGCCTTTGATTTCTTCTGAGGGTGGCCCAGCGATCCAAAATGCATTGTTGGTTATGAAGTGTGTGAGCCAAAAAAATGACCAGATCTGCATGGTTATCATTCTACGATTGGGCTAACTAATCAAATGAGTGTTGAAGAAGGTGAATTTGCACCTCGATGGAGTTGAAAGGGGCAAGCAGGTCAACTTGAATAGGAGAGTCCCTGATAAGAGGGACCAATTCCCCATCATCCTCATGCACCCCTCTTCCCTGGTGCCAGTCACCCTGTCATGGACAACCTCTTTGCTGCAACATGGCATATAATCCTTTCCCACCTCTCACTTCTCCAAGTAATGCATTTCTCACCAAAACATTGGTGCGCCGTGTCCCAGGCACCTCAACTCCACACGATTCACTATCCTTGTAGCGAACAAGTGGTGGATTTTCCAATTTAAAGGTAGGTTTTCCCCTGTAGAAATGGAAGGTAATTTTTGTTGACGAGAACCCACTTCACCCTATTGTCCAATACTATAGACTTTTTTTTCTTCATAAATCCTAGCCAACTAGGGGACTAAAATGATAAAATTCCACTGACACGGGGAGCGTAGAAAGAAACTAACCAAACTTCCAGTAGGAATGTGCCGAAAAAATACACAATTCATAAAGACCCACCGCAAGAGAATTAGAGGGATGAAAAAACCCTGAAGGAGACCAATCAATCGGGGATCTTCCCATGGATATGTTGAAAACGCAATTAGAGTTCCTCTAGTTGCCCTTGGTTGAGCATGTTTCATAGGATTTTCTCCTTGGACCGCCCATATTTTGTCTTTCTTCACACCAGGATCCCATGAAATAGGAACGCATTGGAGACTGGGTGCACACAATATCAGTGTGGAAAAAACATAGTCTGAGGACTTGCCTCACCAAAAAAAAATGGAAAGGGAGTCGAGGGAACTATCCTCCACGTGAGCTCTCGTTTCCTAAATCACTTGTTTAATTTCGTCGCTTGTTGTTGTGACAATTGTTACAACTTCCCCGACTATTATCATCGTCTCTACATCAAGAACCTTCAATTAGAATTTTCCCAAAGCCCATTCACTCTACCTCATGTTTCCCCTCTACCGTGTGTGAGGGGATTAATGCTCCTTGTCTTGCCATCTACCTTGGTACGCACCCCCCTTGGGGAATAATCATTATTTTTTCGTTTTAATTTTATTTTAAATAATTTGATCGAGTGAACATAACATTACATTACATAATGTTTAACAACATCACTACCATATTGGGTTGTAGAGCACCTCTCGACGCAATAATTTTATATCAACTTTACAAAAAAACAACAAAAAGACAAAACAAAAAAACAAATCTATATTTTATAAAATTTCAATATGAACTATATATTAATAAATATACACACACATCTTCTTTACAAATACACACACATACATATAGAGAGAATATATATATATATTTATTATATATATATATTCGAGATCGAGAGAGAGAGAGAGAGAGAGAGAGAGAGAGAACGAACCACAATAGATCTATCTTTACTATGGATTTATCAAGCACTTAAAGAGATTAGATCTCTTGACGTGTAAATTTTTTTTTCAAGTTTTTCATTCTAAAAAGAGGTTCATATCAAGAGATTTGATCCCCCTCGGTGCTTGGTAGATCCTTGGTTGAGATGGATCTATGCTAGTAATATTAAAACTAGTTCAAGTGTCAATACCTTACTATAATCAGTGGTTTCATGAGTAACACCTAATTTGAAAAATATATTGTGATGCATCGCTAAGTGGTTATCCCTCCAAAACTTCCCCTTGTAGGGATCCTGTGGGAAGCACCATAAAAGTAAGTCCATGGTATATTTTTTTTGAGATCGACTTCTTTCGAATTATCTAGAAATTGTTTATCCCAAATTCGAGGAAAAACATGTAGAATGTTTAGTGCTTGTACAATACATTTCAAAGGTAGTGTTTCCTTGACCTCAAACAATTTCAAGTTTCTAGCCAACCATATTCACCAAGCAACATTTATTGAGAGTGCTCTCAACCTTCTAATATCTTTATTTTGCACCATCTCTTGAATACCTCTTAAATGTCAATACATATCCAAACATTTTTTAACCAGTCATCCCTTCCACCTCATTTCAAAACTATTATGTAAAAAGGAAAGACATGAAGATGCGATAAATATTTTCTTCATCTAATTGGCTTAGAAAGCACCAACCAAGTCCTACAAAGTTCATTTTTTGTAGATTGTCCCAAGTGAGAGTTTTAACAATGTAAACTTTGAAACAGGAACTCTAGCCAAAAAACCCCGAAAAAATATCAAAAACAATGCTAAAAACGGAAAGTGTTGATGCTGGAATAACACCTTTTTTTTTTTTTTTTT
>APFE030944415.1:0-17096 GCA_000404065.3 Pinus taeda
GGGTCCGCGGGGAAGAAGAGTACCCAAGGAGTAGGTTGGGAGGTTAACCGGTGGGTCATCGCATTCGGATCAAGTACATCGCCATTCATTCGCGGAGGTGACCGACAACAAGGGAATACTGGCAACAACAAAGCAAACAGAGCCTCGTCTTCTGGTGAACGGTACCTATGCGTTGCAATACTATTTTGGTCTTAGTTAAATGTAGGTAAATGTTATGATATGTTTCCTGAAATGATTCCCAATGTGTTTATCTTCTAGTTGTATTTTGTTGTAAATAAAAAAGAAAAAAAAAATGTATATAGTCTAGATGTGCTCATTACACTTGAGTATACAGCTGGTTCTTACACTTGGTATCAGAGCTTTAGTTGAACCCTTGAGGCCTATGGGCCCATGCATGCATGACTAGTTTGTTTGCTATAAGTGGGTATTTCTCTAAAATCAAATTACTTAAGTTAAAATAATAAAAAATAAAAAAATAAAAATTCAGCCCACTGGAATTTCTTCATTTGTCAAGAGTACAGTGATTACAATGTTTTGACTTAAACGGATGAGGCTGGAAGTGTACGTAGTAGACCAGCAGCTTTATATAGAAAGAGTGCTTGAGGATAAACCCAAAAATGCACAGAAAATTTTCATTCGGAGCATAATTTAATCGTTCATATTACTTAGAATAATAAGAAATATCTCGAAATGAAAAAGATATTCCAAATCAATCAAATACTTGGAAAAGCACTCCATGCTCAACCAAAAGTGATGGTATCAGTGAATAGCAACGATTAGGATTACATCACGCGTATCAAAAAAATCTAGCTATCAAATTTACTTATTAACATTGGTGAAAGTAATATTTAACCGTATATAACACTTTTGACAACGAAAAAAAAAGTATGTTACTATAAATTAAATCTCCGCGTGTAAATTAGACTACTTAATAAACTATATGTAGTTATAATATACCACTTGTGTTCATTAAAATGTAAAGGTGTGAAAAACACAATGGTTTAAAGTGCTAGGTAATCTTACGAAAATATTTTATTTCATTTGTCAAATAAATAATATATAACACGCAATATATTAAATACATGTCCATGTAAGCCTTACCACTTTCAGAATTCTGGAGTATGAACCAATTATTAACTCTCTCATGGAAAGGTAATTGTATGGATAATATTTGTTCTTTGCATGGATAATTCTTTTCCCCTTTATACGGTTATTTTTGTTATTATATATCAATCTATAGGCAATGGAGGCGTTCAATCAACCTCTGTCTGCGCAGCCATTTGCAGCCAGATTTGTGGAGATGACCTTCAGCTTTGAATTGTAAGAATGCCAAACTTAGTTGCGGGCATACAACAAGGTAGAACACTAATATTAAGAATATAGATTTTCAATCAAAAGGCAATTTGAAATGCATAGTCAAATATTTTAAAAGAAAAGAGAAAACAATCAAAGTTGATATGTATTTTAATATAAAACTTTCCGACTCAGAAGAGCCGGAAATAGATGCGAGAGGTGAAATGGAAACAATGGGATGCCTCACATGTACCAGAATCAATCCATCTCCCTCGAAAACTAGGTTATCCAATGCCCAATTAACTGTATGCCGACTATTCTTCTCCACACATACTGCAACTACAGAAAAAGAGGCTGCAGAAGCGGCAGAAAACTGTGAAGCAGAGGAGGCAGTAGGAGCAGAAACCTGTGAATGCTGTCCAAATTCGTGAAACATATTTTTGTCTTTCAAGCCGCCCATTTCGCTAAACAACACGAATTTTCTGTAAGACAGCCACGCAATCTCGTCTACGGCTCATCTTCTACGGCTCATCTTTTTTAATCAAAGCTAAATATTTTCAACATATTTTGGCCTAATATTGAATTCCCATTTTTCTCCAAAGAGCAGATCAGGGAGTGAGCTGCCAGCATCTCGCACTCGTCCAACGATCGCCCATATTCTATTCCAAGCAGGGAAGCTAAATTCCCTTTGCAATTACCATTCATTGGGGTTTTCCTTGCCTCCCTTAACGAGCAAGCAACCCGAGATTTCCTTACTTAGAAGAGCATAAAATAGATGCGAGAGGTGAAAGACTTTTTTGGAGATCATATCCACTAGCGAGCATCTCAAATTTCTCGGAATGACATGATTGATTCGCGGAATCATTATATGAAGGAGATGAATGGAAAATAAAGAACTTCGCTAGAATTATTACATGAAGAGAGGACAGATATTCCCGTTATAATTTCATTAATAATTTGAGAATGACAGAAATACGTATTGAAATTGATAATTTGAGAATGACAGAAATATGTGTTCAACTCATATTACAACTACTAATCATATAATTGAAATCAAGAAAGAGAGCTTCACATGCTCCTCTGATATTCAATGTCATTAGCTCAATTATGGGTACTGCAATGTTGATATATAACTTTAGTGATTTGAAATACATGTTACAAACTATCTGCTTCACCTGACGACGATTGACAGCTTTCAATTCACTGGGACAAAACCTTATCGGTGATGTCATGCTCAGCTACAGATATTGTAGCTAAGCCGAAAATGGAGCCCAGTGAGAGAATTTCATGGTGTTTGCAAGAATCATGGCGTACATAACTATATTCTCATCTCTATTGTCGAACAATAAAATTAATAATGATTTGATCACCGAATTTGAGATCGTGTGAGCCTTGAATTTACAAACCCAGGCACATGTCGTAATACGTTCTGGGGTTGGAATTTGGAAATCCCATTTTTCTTGCTAATTGATATATTGAAGCCGATTTTGGTTTAAATGGAAAGACAGAGCGCCGGTGATTGCACGGGATCGATTTGTCTCATATTAAATTTGACCGATATCAACTAACAAACAATTACAGATCCCATAGCGTACGGTTCCGAACCTGGTGGTTCGAATAGTCGTTAATTTTAATTCACTACATTTAACACGATGGCGCTAACAGGTTGGCGTGGTCATTACCGTCAATTGTGATCCAGAAAATCTGATTTGACTGTGAGTACAAGCTAACACGTAGGGATGGTGTTTAGTCACCTGTCGCATAGACACCAACAAGAGTCAGACCAGGTTAATGATGGAAAATATAGAGAATCGCCTAACTGACAGTTGAAAATATCTAGAACTTGATGCGAGTTTAGGAATCGGCAAATTTGCCATTAAGGGCATTAAGCTGCATGCCGAACACGACTGCATTAAGCTGCCTGCCGAGCACGAATAAGCTGCATGCCGAACATGACTGTAGTATGGAGTGATGGTACCGGAGTTGAATTCTCAAATTTGAAATAGTCCGCTGGTTTCAAGGGCATATCCGGAGGAAGGAAGGATACGCCATTGACAACGTATCGATGTTTCTTGTTAATGACGAGATCCCTGTGGATTGGGCTGAACTGCGTCGGGCATCCAAGCGATTGAGATTTGTAGAGGTTGTGTATACTGTAAATATATGTCGGGCTTATCGCTAGCTGTAGCCCCTCGTTTGCAGAGCGAGGTGGGCGAAGGCGAGTGAGACGTGAGAGGGCAAGGTTTAATGGGCGGCGTGATGGGTTCCCTGAGAGTAATTGAACTCCAGCTGGTCGAGGGATTAGCTTTGGATCAACATTGATCACTTTTTAGTTTAAGCTGTGGAACACTGATCACTGCTTTAATAATGACAGAAGTCAGTCCTACTTTTAATATAAAGTTACAAAATCCTTATTTATAATATTCGTCTTCTCTGGCATGATGTGGTCAGGTTCCTGGTCTCGAAAGAACTCTGCATGTTTCGTTGTGTCACTTTCGGAAATAGCGTGCATGTAGTGGTTGTGTGTCACTCTTAGAAGACGACGTCTCTAACTAACTCTCGTGCATTTAGGCTACGTGTTCTCAATGTTAAATTTTAATGCATGCGTCCGTACCATTTCCAAGAGGAGATCAGAATTGCGTGCATGGCTCCTCTTCATGTTTACCTTATGACCACATGTATTGAAAATTCGAATTATAAGTAATGCTCCACTATTTTCCAGAGGCTTCATTTTGGTTTTTCGGCCAGCGGTTTGGTACCTCTGGTAGACCTGGTATCTCCGGTATTTGTGTCGTTATATTTGCTTGCGTTGTCTCGGTGGGCGTTCACGTTATTTTGACCGAAACAAACCTTGCAGAAAGAATAGTTATAAACTGATAGTACTTCAACTCAATTCGGAACGCTGGATAAAATAGTATAATGAATGGTTATCTGTTACGTTAAGAAGCGTAGTCTTGTTTTTTTTTTTTTCTTTGAAAGTTTGTTATTTATTACAAACGTCAAAATTGAAATTTTCTAGAACAATAAAAGTGTGTGTGAACATCATCAAAATATAATGGTACGTTTACAAAGACTTTTGTTACTCACAAGGTGTAGTGCATGAGATTTCGATGTTTACTTCTATTTTGATTAAACCTGGAATAATATTCCGCAAATGTTATTCAAGAAAACAATGAAGACAACTGCATAGTCGAATTGGGTAATGGAATGAAAACAATGAAGACAACTGCATAGTCAAATTGGGTAATGGAATTCGATAATCATGTTTCATGTAGGTCATGGAGAAACCTAGATTTGAGTCTATTGATGCGTATACAGATAATCCATTAGATTGCCAACGTATCCAACTCTCAATTATCACTTTCCAGTGAGAGGTTAAACTTAAAAGTTGCAAGCATCTCATTCACAACTTTCAAGTTCTAATATTCTAACGATACTCACTGTATTTTTCTAGGATCAGATAAGTTGCTTGCTTCTAATATATGTTTGTAAATGGTCTATTTTGATTTTCTGATTTGACCATATTCCATAAACACCATTGATATGAAGTTTTGGAATAATCACTGTAATATTCTTGGATCAGATAAGTTGCGTGCTTCTAATATTTTTGAAAATGGTCTGTTCTGATTTTAGGATTTGACCATATTATATAAATATAAGTTCCTTGTTACAGTACTGCAAACTGTCTTATTTTTAATATCTATGCACTTTTTCCACTACTTCTATGAGCAGGCTCAATTCGTCTGTAGTTTCAATTTTTTAGAATTGTAAGGGATATC
Organism: Pinus taeda; assembly: GCA_000404065.3. NCBI lineage: Eukaryota > Viridiplantae > Streptophyta > Pinopsida > Pinales > Pinaceae > Pinus > Pinus taeda. The sequence continues at coordinate 5,073 of APFE030944415.1, forward strand.
TAAATCATGTGGATTTCTTCACTTCTGCTTGTCAGTTCATACGAGGAAATCAAAATGCAAACTCCTATTAACTTATGGTTTTCATTTTCGTTTTCGCTGACTTAACTTTTATGAACCTGCTCTATTTCTCAAAGAACAGTGTTTGTTAGGGGTACTTGTCGTCCTTAATTCTGTATGTTGGTGAGAGTTAAAAACATACCATGAGCAGACAATTTTGTTGTCAATTGTTTTGATGTTGCCTTTCCTTTTTATTTTTTTATTTTAAGCCAGTCAGATGTAGGGTTCAAAACCACAACTCCACACTTATCAGGTTCCCAAGATTCTATCCATGTCTTAGAATCTTTGCAATGCAATATGGGCAATGGACACAATATATATAGCTCTATGATCAAGAAACTATTTTGTCATACTCTTTCTTCACAATTGTAACATCATGTTCAATAAAATTAGTGGAGTTGGTTTCTTTTTCTATGTACTAAGCATCCTGACCTCCAGTCCATAGGCAAGGATAGAGTATTGTTCATCTAGTGCCATTATTACTCAATCTAGATTGGATTATCTGAATCTCTAAAATCCAATGCCAATTAGATAATCTAACAACATTGGCATATTAATTGCTACAAAAACCAACCAGATTTTGTACTCTCTAAAATTCAATGCCCATTAGATAATCGATCAACCAAATTGGCATATTCATTAGATTATACCTTACCTACAAAATTATACACATATATACTCATATTTCCATACATCAGAAATATTAGAAATATTTTCTTTGTTTTTGTTATTATTATTTTTTATTATTATTTATGACATAAGTCATACCTAGTCAAATAAGTACTTATTGTTGTAATTATAGTTTTAGTGAAAAATAAAAGAGTAGATGTGAAGAGAACAAATCATTTACTTTGACTACCCAAAACATAATGATTATATTTTTAGTTAAGAAAGGCCGAAAAATAAAATAATTTTTTTTAACAGATTGAAGATGAATTTGTACATTAACGATTCCGTAAGGAAGATAACAATTTCAGTGTAATCAACGCACAATTGTGGTAAAACCTGTGACTTTAATCTAAAAATATGAAAAGGTCAATGTAAGTTTGAGAAAAGAGATTTACGAAGAATCTGAGATATAAATGGTGGAAAAAAAATGCAACAACTCTCGAAGGAATTCGGTAAAATTTCTTATTCGTGCTTTTAAAAGTAGTGAAAACAAACCAACACCAACACCAATCCAATCAAATTAAAAACAACAAGATTAGTACAAATTCTAGGAGGGGAGTAGGTTGGCCTGCCAACAGAACTGTATCTTAGATCTGAGCAGATGATTTTATAAATTTTATGAAACAGCTTCAATTTTTACAAGTTACTTGTATGTCTAAATGTATGGTTTTGGAAGTGATGACATGGAAGCCAATTCGTAAGATATCAAATGAATACAAGGTCTGTAAAACAATGAAACATGACCAATTCAATCTGAAATGATTTTGTCAACTGAGATGGGACAAATAACTTTTTCGAAAAATACAATTGGCAAGTTTGGGTCCTGGTATTTTGATCCACCTGAGATATATTATACTGCATACTCTGGTAAATTATTTTATATAATGTTGCACTGTTGCATGGAGATAGTATCTAATAGAATTACTTGAAAACAATATGAGGATACTAAATGCTACAATGTATTCAAAGCTAACAAATCGCTGTATAGTTCTACAGTGATTAATAGCGTACATTTTCCTTGCGACAAGATAAGCTAATTTATACAAACATTTACAAAGTAGACCATTGGGGCTGAGAAGTACAATCAGTAATAATAGACTGTAGGATAAGCATAACATATAAAGTATCAATGGAAATGATGGATATCTCATTAGAGGGAATGACATGTGAATTTGTTTGCTGATAGTCACCATTTGTCTTCTGAAGATATCAATATGTAAGCAGCTCACTAGTCCAACAGAAAATTGTGGATAGACATTTCAGAAATCTTCATGGACACAGTACAATAGATATGGTCTTTGCTGCTATATCTAAGGTGATGATCTCATACATATTCTCTCACATGAAATGGTGCTACACACTTCATATGTGATCATGCCTTTTCTGGAATTCCTTAATGAATTTGGAGCACATCGAATTTAGCAGACGACTAGGACACAGTGCATATGTTTGTGGGGTTACTCGTGTCTGGAGTCATAAAATTCGTTTCTCCCATGCTTAAAACTTTCGAGACTGGATATAGGACACTTTGAAGACGTAAATGAAGAAAAATTGATAACTGTTCTATAATTTTTCATGATTATATTATATATTGTATTTTATATTATGCTAGTTGCAGAGTGATTATTTGCAGTGTGGCAAATATCTCTGATTTCTCCCTATATTTCAAATATTTCTGAGTTTTTCAGGTCACCAATTTGTCTGATACTTTCAGGGTTACTTAGGTCCAAGTTTATTCTTGTTGATATTTTCTGATAATATATTTTATCTGACGTTTCCAATAAGTTTCCTTTTCGGATCCTTGATGATATATTCTGCAAACTATATTTATAACCTTAATTTATTTGATATGCTATAGTGTTCCAGTCTATTGGGATTTATATCCAAGTCAAGGAATCTTGACCTGGTCTGATTGCTTACAGTTCCATGCTTCACTTTATGTAGCAAAGCGTGGACACACTTTAGGCCCAAATACAATGCTACAATTATCATTTTAGGGAATATACTGATAAGGGTCCAAAATGACACTTATTGAGATATTGGGGAAATTATTGCAGAAATATCAGAAGGGATAACTTAGAATTTAAGACTCTTTGAAAAATATCAAACGTATGGATAATTTATACGATATTTTCTTCTACGACAATATTATTGCAACATTTATGACAAAGAACTTTGACTGATGCAATGATGAGCATTCAAATCACTTTTTGTTCATATTATTCCTCAACATTGTCACTTATAGGGTCATATAGACATAGTTTGAAATGAACTTCTATAATTGGAAAACTTCAGGGGTAAAGTGTGTGAATGACTTTACTTGGTTGAATGCATCAAATATTAATTTGTACCATGAGATGAATATTGATTGTGAGCGTCCTACTTCTTGTTTTGATTTCTTCTAAATACATAAATAATTATGGGTTGCAATGATCACAGATATAGTCCTTTAGTTATAACAGAATTCGTGGTATAGATACCTTGGGAAAATCATAACCTGCCCACCAGAAGGTTGGCAAGAATTTCAGGAAGGGTTCCTAAGATTATGTGTTGTCGTTTCTCCTTTATGTTCTAAGGACTTCGGCACGAAGTCCATTGTTAAGAGGGGGTGTATGTAGTGCCCACCCTAGTTTCCTGACTCTAATATGACATTATCTTGCATACTTTAGTCTATGAGTAACTCAGGCTGAAGATCCAGAAACGTGACTCTATTATCAGCGAATGTGATGGTTATGTATGTTCTCTATTAATATTATGATTACGATATAATTAATGGTTATGTGTATTCTCTATGGATATCATGATGGTGATATTAGTAAAGGATAGACATGTTTCTATTGATGTTATAATGATGATAACCTTGATCTATATGTATGGTTCCATTAAGGTTATGATGATGCTAGCCATGATGGAGGTATCCCCTATGTTAGCTACTTACATTAGTTCTGGTTCACAATGAACGGTGATGTGAATGACAAGGTGATGGTAATTAATGCTATTATGACAATGACTAACATGGAAAAACCTGGTTACTGATTATTATTGAGTATGGCAGGAAAACCACCAGAGGCACTTGCACATGACGAGTTGACGACACCTAGTTTGATGAAAATTTATATTATTTTATCTTTGAAATTCTAATCGATCTTGAAACCTGCTATATATGGTTATCTATATTCTGATGATATGTTAATGGTTGCAGGCACAGATGAGTTGCTTGGACAAATGACTCACATATGGGTGATGGGGTTGCACAGGTGGATGGAACTACATGGGAGGGGTGGGACAGAGTCCTGATCTCACCCACTAGCACTCCCGCTGTGACTTGGGCTGGAAGGGTTGAAACACCTTCGCCTTGAAGATCACGATGCCATGAAGGCAGGTCCCAAAGTTGGGTCGCTCATGAGGAACCTACTAGGGGGCGCGCATCAAGGCAGATTCCTTGATCCCCGACACCATTAGTCTCACTATAGCAGGCAACATAAGAGACGATAGTGGTCTATGACGTTGCACGATATTTCCCCTCGTAGTCACTAGATGCTTGAAGGGCAAGTGGTGTGGCACCCTTGGAATTTCAGGGGAAATTCTTGAAGGGCACGACCAACTTGGCACCCTTGGCATCACAATTAAACTGTTATGTGTGGCACCCTTGGAACTTCTAGGGAAGTTCTTGAAGGGCACAACCAAACTTGGCACCCTTGGAATCATTAAAATAAATGATAATACATAAATATAAGTAAGGAATGAAATCTAGGTAAAGTTACATCAAGGGAAAATGATGATTGGAAACCAAGGAAATTAAATCAAAAATAAACTTGGAATAAGGAGGATCATAGGAAGAAATAAATAGAGTACCTTAAAAATTCTACCCTCCCCATGTTGAAAAATGCTAGGTAGATTAGGTGGTTTAATTAGAAAAAAAAAGGGGGAAGGCAAACATATTGTAAGGTTAAAGATTAATCCTAAACCAAGTAAACCTTAATTAATAAAAGAGGAAGGTGAGTTAAAATAAGAAGAATAAATTAAATTTAGAGAAATATAGGGAAGCTCCATGTGGCATCAACCAGCACAAGAATATCCCTCTAAGAGATAACTTGAGTTAATTTAGGAAGTAGATTGGGAATAAAATCCTAACTCCTTAATTGAATCCAAGTAATAAACTCAATTTAAGGAATAAAAGGGGGGAATAAAGAGACATCTAGGAGTAGAAATAGGAATCTTGTGAAGTGAGGAAAATACTAGTTTTAATTAAAAAGATAAGTAAATAATTTTGGGTGACCCTTGATAAGAGAATGACACATGGGTGGGTGAATAATCAAGCTATTAAAAAGAAAAAAATATTATAACTATGCATGACATGCCAAGTGTCATTTATGAGAAATCTTATAAAAGAAGGGGCAGGCCATGGTAGAAGGGACTTTTGGGAGCCCTATTGTTGGATGGATGATATTTTGTGAAGGTAGTGACTACGAAGCTATAGTGAGTTTGGTGAGGCAGAGATTTTTAGAGAGGGGACTCTTGAGCTACGGTTGCTCTCCTCTCCCAGCTAGACTCTTCCTCCATTGTACAACCCCATTGCAGCTCGGGGGTCCGCAGGGAAGAAGAGTACCCAAGGAGTAGGTTGGGAGGTTAACCGGTGGGTCATCGCATTCGGATCAAGTACATAGTCATTAATTCATGGAGGTGGCCGAAAACAAGTAAATATTAGCAACAACAAAGCAAACGGAGTCTCATCTTCTGGTGAACGGTACATATGTGTTGCAATACTATTTTGGTCTTAGTTAAATGTATGTAAATGTTATGATATGTTTCCTAAAATGATTCCCAATGTGTTTTCTCTTCTAGTTGTATTTCGTTGTAATTAAAAAAAAAAAATGTATATAGTCTGGATGTGGTCATTACACTTGAGTATACAACTGGTTCTTACACTTGGTATCAGAGCCAGGTTGAACCTTTGAGGCCTATGGGCCCATGCATGCATGACTAGTTTTGTTAATTATTTTCTTTTGATCAACTATGGCATGGAGAATTTAAAAGCATAATATTCATTGTTTTTATACTTAAAAGCATTGGCATGGAGAATTTAAAAGCATAATATTCATTGTTTTTATACTTAAAAGCATTCATATCTAGTAAACAAATAAATTAGTCAATATATTCTCTTAAAGAGACTTTCTTTATAAATTGTAATAATAAAACATATTTCTATCCTTATCTAAAATGATATTCAAAGATATCATCTCAAAGCTTTATTTACACGATGATATTCAAAGATATCATCTCAAAGCTTTATTTACACGTCACATTGGCTTGGAATACTCAGTTTATTAAATTGAAAAGGTTAAAACTGTAGTTAATTTAATATTGAAATTTCTACACTTTAAAAGGTATTTAATTTAGCAAAGAAATTTCTACATTTTAAGAAGGGAAAATTCTAAAAAATTTTGTGGAAGATTGATAAATGCAACACTTAAAACCTTATTTAAGATCCATAAACGTAACACTTAATACTTAAAATCAACATATCTTGTGCTGCTCAATGTTATTCTTACGTTGGGTAATCAACATTGTTGAGTTGAGATGCACGGATAGATCTTTTTGCTCAAACCCTTGAAAAACATAATAACTATGAAATTTAACTATGAAAATTTCATAGAAGGACTAATAATGTCCAGCAAAAATAAAAAATTCCCTTGGGATCTTTTGGGAAATTCCCTTACCCGTCAGTGAAAACAAAGCATACTAAATCAATAGAAAAATGGAGAAAACCCATATATATATATAAAATGAAATGCACAATTGAAATACATGTAAATGGGTTGAAAAGATAAACTACACGTTATAAATTCAAATATTAAAATAAGTCATTTGTTATATAGCTTATAAAAAAAAAATTACAGTCTGAAATATTATATACCTAGAATTTATGAAATAATACTTTAGTTTAGGGATAAACCCTCAACCATTAACTAAAATAAAACTTAGATAAAATAAAGTGAGAATTTGGTCTAATACTTTGACGAATTCTGTCACAGTGAGACCTCGATTAACGCTGAGAGGGAAGGTTTTAATTTCATCATCATGTCTCATAAATGGAAGAGGAATAGTGCACGAGAACGATTTTGATTTACTTTTTGTCATGGCTGTGTTGAATTTGCACATACAATATGCCCACTGAAAAAAAACGCAATATTGAACACACAGGTAGCAGGTTGTTGCATATACACTTAATAAAAGAGAGCCTGCAACAGAGGGCACATGAAATGACACATACGTAACCATAGATACTGCCAACAAGATGAACATGGATGATAACGCTATCAAGCAAATTTGGGAGGAACTAGTCGCCGAGAATCAAGACTTTCAATAAATGCTTATAATACATAAAGGCAAAGACAATTTCTGTAGCAAGTATTATGTTGACTTGTGTTTTAAAGATTCCATAAGGTTTAAATTTTATTCTGACAGAAAAATATGTGCATATGAATAAATATAACAAAAAACCTTCAACTGACTTTTACACCAGTCAATAAACCCTAAAATAAATTAGGCACCAGGGGTGAAACACCGAGCGTCCTACATTCTGGTAAAGAAACCCTTGGTCAGCTCATGCGCTAATGTGAAACTTGGACAACCTTGAAAGCGAAGTCTGTTTTGTCCAGGATTCATTGAAGCCTGTTAAGATTCTCTACCTAGTCTACTTTCACTGCAACCACAAGAATCAATATTTTCTGTTCCATTGTCGTTTCCCTGGGTAGATATTGAAGCATTGGACGTTTCACCCTGTTGATCCTCACTCTCCCCTTCTGTTCCATCTGGCACTACTCGATCAAAATATGACCCATACTCTGAACGAGTAAGAGCATTGTCCAATTCTGAGAAATCTCCAGATTTAGCAGCCATAAACAGGAATTTCTCCACAGAAGCACCAATCTCTGCATAACGCGTGCAGCGGGCATATAAAGTTGGCTCATCCTTGGGTCGTCCCACTCTCACAACAAGTGTTTGTGACTCTTGAAACTCTTTCACCATTGAGTATATCTTTTTCAATTTCTCTTCATAGCTAGAATAATTATCAGGAAAATCAATAGACAAAGACGATATGCATGTTGCATGTCTGAAAAAGGCCGGGGAGACAGCCATGCATCGTACTAGAGATTTACAATCGCAGATGGCACCAATTACCTTCTGAATAACATCTTGTGTAGCCTTCTCCTGCCCATATCGCTGGCACTGCTCCGCCATCCCCGAGAATAAGAAAGTAGAGATTAGAGATTGATCGACCACTTTAATGGTAATTCGTTGTGTTGATTGATAGGATGTGATAATTTGTGTTGAAACTTGAAAGGAAGGAGAATAAGAGTCTCTAGGTAACCAGGGAGAGAAACGCCTTAGATTGACACGTGTCTCGCATGCGATACCTCTATCGACAGATGTCGCTGAATACTTGAAGTGGTGTCACTCATGCATAAAGATAGTGACCGAGAAATCAAAAACTACCCTGAGAAAATGATGACGAGGCGCGCTCCATAGTCCTCATGCACGTGTCATTCAATAGATTTCTCTGTGATTTTTGGTCAAAAATAAATATACATTCAGCAGATTTGCATGTTTGAAGAGGAAGGGTAGTACTTTGCAGTTGTTGTCTTTTAGCATATTTCTTCGGATGCTCGGTAAATCTTGATATATTATACTCTACCCGCTCTTAACGTTGACAATGTTATTTTCTTGTTTTTCCTAAGTCTTTGAATTTGCTAAATAGAGCTTCAATGTAAATAATAATTTGAATTATTTTTCTTACATTATTTTCTTTCTCGGTTTTCATAGTCTTTGACTTTGCCAGATTGAGCTTCAATGTATCTATTTTTGCTTGTTTTTGTTGATAGTTGACAAATTTTATTCAATGTATTTGTTTATGTTTTGTCAGTTTCCTCGTGAAATAGATACCTCATGCTTTTGAATTTTTGAGTAGAGGGAATTAGGCTGTCGTATATAAATAACTAATCATTCTAGGATGTACTTTTATAAATCGCTGGCCACTTGTCTTGAAAGGGGGGGCCTTGGCTCGTATTCTTGGCTGTCGTTTAAGGTATATTGCTTTATAAGTTCCCCTGGATAAAAGCGCCATTCCATTCTTTCCACAATCCTGTCTGAACTAACAAATTAGGATAGGTCCAGGTTAACGACGCCTTTTTGTTCATAGGATAACTTGCAATGCTTATCATACTGGAACAAAAGAGACACATTATCATCCAGATGGATTTCGAGAATGTTGTGATAATACTTGCAAATCCATAAGGGGAAACAATAGAATAAAGAGAACGATAATGGAATTTATATAAAAAAAAGGATCGTCATCCACTCTAGCATGTGGTAATAATAGGTGCAAAATTATTAAAAAAAAAAAAAATCGTCATCCAAGCAAACATGTTGCGATAGTAAGTCCAAATCCATTTCAGCGAAAACAAAAGACTAAATAGAACGATAATCTGACTTTATGTATATAAATCTGACTTTTGACATTTCATTGGCCCGAGTCTTCATATCTTTCAATTCGTATGCCAAAATTTATTCACCAATCTACTTGCAGGTGAACAATAGGTTGCTCACAACTATTTAATTTTTTTAGATTTTAAATTCAGACGGTGAAGCGGGAATTCAAATGACCATTAATAATTACTTTTATACATATTCAATAAAATATTGTTTTTTTGCAAGAAAAGAAAGCGCTGGTTTTATTAAATAAATACTTGACATTGCTGAGAAACCAGAAAAAGATTTTATACATGCAGAATAATTACTTGCCATTGCCGAGCACCCAGAATCGTAGTTGTGGGAGACTTCCGATTATGGAAATGAGTGAGTGCAGTAAATAACAAAGGTTTCTGGAGTTCTCTTTCGGAATAAATGTTGAATTTAACATGTCACATCAAAAAAAATTAAAAGTAGGTTAGGGAATAGTATATCCTCATTGCGATCTTTAGCGAAAATGTATTTGTGATTTGAAATTCTTCGAATTATTTATTTGCTTTTGCGATTTTTCCGTAACCAGTAGTTCCAGAAAACAGGAGAATTTACTTAATGTTTAAACCCAAAATTTTTCAGGCATTTTATCTTCTTTTTAAATTTCATTTGGGAGTTTTCGAGTTTTTGAATATTTTTTTTGCCATCCCCTACCACCCTTTCCCCAGAAATTTGAGAGTACCTTCCAGCTGTCCCTGGAACCCATCCCCTCATTCCACGGTAACCCCATTAGACATGGCTTTTAAGCAACATAAATATAATCTATCACTGAGCCCCATCAGTAATGTAATAAAGCAAAGAATGATAAAGCCATAACTTCCATTGAAGCAGTGAAATCTTATAGCCTGAAGTCATTTCTTCCTAAACTTTATGGCATATTTGATATTCCTTTAGTTTAGAAGTGATTCCTTCCATATTAGAAAGAGCTCCACTCCACCTGTTACGTATTGATATTTTAATGACATGTGCGAGAAAGGGTCAGATATGATTATCTAAAATAGTATTTTATCTTTTGGTTGCTTGGGGCCAACTATCACATAGTCTATTATGTGAGCCTATTATGTGATACTGCTCGTCAGTTTTAAGTGTTAACAAAAGCTAGCAATTTTAAGTGTTAACAGAAATTAAGAATGGCCTTAGTGTCGTACTGTGATATCTATTTTTGCACGGTGCACTATGAAACAGACAGGAAAATCTAGAACACAGGCTGTTGGGAAAAAGTTAAAACTGATATATTATGTCTATGGAGAAAGGTCCAATGGCAGTATTAACCGAAATTGGCTCAGAAACTCCATCACATACTTTAATCTCCAGAAGGATTCGTTCCTTTATTGAGTAATGATGTGAACTGTCACGTTCAAATTTGTGTTCTGAGTTTCATCATAGAATTTGCCATACACATTCTTGTTAAAATGCACGGCTTGCCAAGGGACCTAGGGCGTCTGCTAGAAAACATGCCTTTTTGTTTCTTGATGGTATACATCTCTGTTGATATGATTTGTTTCTCTAATTTCCTTGCATGGTTACCCTGCTTTGAGAATTTATTTAAAACTTCCATGGTGTACATTCCGGTATAAGTTAAACAGTATTTTCTTCCAGACGCCAGTAAATTAACAGTACATCATTGTATACTTCTTTTAGTTCGGAGAAGTCACTGGTGAAATTAGTAAAAGATCTTCCAAATTGAGCGGGGTTTTGCTGTAGTAATTACGACTGGGAAATCTTTAAATATTGGCTAGAGATGTTTTACGCTGAAGCGGCTAGCGATTGTTTGAAATTTGTTTGAAATTATTTAATAGGTAGGAAGGGAAAACGTCTTTCTTCAAATATTTTGAGACTTATTTCGTTGGCATAAGAAGAGTAATTTCCGTAATGTCAAAGTCATACAACTGCCAGTTAACGTTTTGTAAAAACAAACTTCTCTAATGTCAAAGTCATACAACTGCCAGTTAACGTTTTGTAAAAACAGATTTCATCAAGGATGCAATTTAATGCCCTAAATAATGAATTGTAGATCAGCTCAATATAATTCAGAGGCAACTATATGCTAACTAGAATTCTTGATGCGAGTCGTTGTTTTTAAAATTTCGTGTTTTGGTTTCTTTAAATGTTGGAAGGGAATACAAAAGGAGTCTGTGAGTGAACTGTCTTTCAACATAGAGATGTAATTTTGTTTCAACGCGAAATATAAAATTTATCGTGTAATCGCGCTGGGAAGAGTTTGATGGAGATAAGATTCCTACTTGCAGTGAAAGAAATTTACCAACAGATCAGCAGATCCCAATTTATGATTGAATCCATACACCTTTGACAAAGTAAATGTGATGTGATGTTGTTGCACTGCTATAGAAATCTCTTAGATTTTCTTTAATTTTACTAGATAATTTTGTACTGTTATATATAAAAAAAAAGTAATTTTCTCAATTTTTCCTTTTTCTGATTGTGTCCATGGAGAGTTGAAGCTAGTTGAGCGGCTTTAGAACCTTTATTTTCCTTATTGCATTGGTAATGTTATTTTCCTTATTATATCGATAATGTTCTTCCTATGGATTATCATATTTATCTTTTTATTGTGCCACTTATTCGTTATATGTACTAGAACACTTATTTGTTATGTGTACTTTTAGTGATGATCATCGAAAGATTTTTGAATAAAAATGATCTAAGATAGAGTTGATAGTAAACATCTGTTAGAGCTTATTTGGTGGAATAAAAAATTGTTACAATAACACAATAACATCATTAACTATAGAAATAACCAGATGTATAAATTGA
>APFE030944417.1:0-11043 GCA_000404065.3 Pinus taeda
TGTCACCATATATTTTTTTTGAAATAATTAGTTTCACTTAATGCTAACTAATGTTAAGTGATCTATGCATTTTTTTTTTATAAAAAGTATGTTTTTATTTTAATTTTTTAAATTGCACTTTAAATGACACAATGGGTTGTGCTTCTTTTATTAATATTTTAAAATTGATTCCATGTTTATGATGTTTATAAAGTTGTATACTACCACCATATATTTTAGTTGAAAGAATTAGTTTCACTTAATGCTAAGTAATGTTAAGTGAAGTCATGTTTCAAAATTAGATCTAGGGTATAAGTTTTAGGATTAGCGGAGAGAGAGTGAGGGAGTGATGGTGACATAGAGATAGAGAATGAGAGGGGTGAATGGGTAAGAGATGATTGAGAGAGAGTCTGCTGGACTTAAATATATTTAAGGGAGATAGAGATTCAAGGGAGGGAAGGGGGGAGAGAATGAGAGAAATGATGAGAGATAAGAAGAGAGAGAGGGAGAGAGCGAGACATGGGAGGGAAAGGGGTAGAGAGAATGAGAGAAAGGATGAAAGATAAGAAGAGAGAGAGGGATTAAGGGAGAAGGAGTAAGAAAGGGAGAGAAGGAATGAATGAAAGAGACAGGGAGAAAGGGGAGAGGGAGGGAGGGAGGAGGAGGATATCAAGAGAGAGAGAGAGATAGGGACATGGAGAATGAGATAGAGGAAGAGTATTACCTCTACAATGTTGAGAAAATGATATTGATATTGTTATTTATCTTATAAAAAAATTGGTTTCAAGTTCCTTCTACAGTGGAATTCTAGAGGAGACATGTACATGTAAGAAGGTAAATTACTCATTTCTAAAGAATTTTGGTTCTGAGGCATTTGTCCACATTTATAAAGAAAGTTGAACAAGTCTTGAGGAAAAATCAAAGAAGTGTACCTTCTATGGATATGGTGTTAATTATTTTCATTATCATTTATATGATTATGAAAACCATAAAATCATTAAGACAGTTTTATGTAGTGATATCTAAACTTTGACATGTTTATGTCTGAACAAAGTTATACTAGATGTCAGTCTAACCATTGTGTTTATCTAAAAAGGTAGAATCATGGAAGCTATATTATATTGTTATTTTATGTAGATGACATGCTTGTTTCAATATATAACATGCAAAATATAAATGTGCTGAAAGAAAAATTGGCTAATTCATTCGCAGTGAAGGATTTTGTTGTTCGAATGAAAATCCTTCATATGAGAATAACTAGGCAAGAAAGTTCAAAATATGTACGGATATGTGTCCCAAGAGTGAGGAAGATATGGATTATATGTCTGAAGTTCCATATGTATCATTAGTTCGAAGTTTAATCGATGCAATGATGTGTACAAGGCCTCATATTTCACATGTAATGGGAGTTGTGAGAAGGTATATGGACAATCTAGGAAAAGAGAATTAGATGACAGTGAAGTGGATTCTCAGATATTTGAGAGGCACCACTTATTAAGCATTATGTTTTAGAGGTTTACACATTGTTCTATGGGGATATGTTGATGTAGACATGGAAGGTGATAGAGATAATACTATGAGCACCATATGATAGGTTGAACAAAAATAATTTCATTTTCTAAAATTCAATTCATTGTTAAACTTTCATCGATGGAAGTGGGTATGTTGTTGCTACAGTTTTGAGTAAAGAAATGATTTGGTTACAAACGTTTATGGACCATTTGCGAAAGAAGAAGGAGATTGAAAGGTTATACAGTGATAACCAGAGTGTCAGTCATGTTTCAAGGAACTCAACATTTCATTCTAAGAGGAAAAATAGATAGATCAATTACCATTTCATACAATTATTTTTATAAGATGGAAAATTGAAGCTCGAAAAGATACACACTAGCCAGAATATTACATACATGTTAACCAAGGTGGTAACTAAGGATAAATTGATATTCTAATAAATTTCAATTGAACTTCAAGTATGATGGTAAAGATGAGAAACAACAAGGCTAGGTGGAAGAATTGTCCAATAAGTGAAGCAGTGGTGGAGTGTTAAAGATTAGTCTCCCAGTGGGTGATTGTTGGGTGTGGAGCCTAATTATATTCTTCATTTAAAGGTCACCTTTTAGCCACGTTTAGATCATAGTCCCCGACAAGGGGGTGTGGGGGCGCTTGGCCCCACACTATCATCGTGAGGGGGTGTTAGCATGATTTTATCCCCCCTCTCCCTAAGGTTCGGGAAAGCACCCACGTGGATAAATTTAGATACAAATTTCCTTGTAAAAAAATGTAATTTTTTAGCCAATTTAGGTTATTCATTAGGTGGAATCTTTGACGATATAATTTATGTTAATTTAAGGTTTTTTTCCTAGATGGCAACCGTGAGTTTTTATGAGGGAATTGTATTTCAACTGTGTATTATTGTAGTTGAAAGAAAAAAAGGATATTGTGTGATGATGAAGAGGAAATTACAACATATTTTTTGATGGTTTTGTCCTTTCATTTTGTTATATTATATAAAGGGAATGAATAACTATTTCTTTGCCGATGTACCCCAAATTGGGTGAGCCGTGTATATCTGTCTCTCTCGTTTTATGGATTTTTTTTATTTGTGTCTATTTAATATTTTATGTGTTTCATTTCTATGTTATTTAATTTATAAAAAATAAAAATTATGTAGATAAAACTGATCCATTTGTTAGGTGTAGAAATTAATGTGTATATTAAAAATATTTCGTGAAATTTACTAAATCACAAGACATGATTCTACTCTATCATCTACAAAATTTAATTCATCGTATAAAACAAGAATCATTTTCATGCAAAAGGAAACATCAAATATACTCAAAAATTGACCTCCACTAGTTCTTCTAACAATTAGAATTAGTTAAACTAACAATAACTTAAATTAATTAAAATATATTGCTACAAATTAACAAGAAATCATGTATAACTCTACATAAGTCTCTCCAAATTTAATTTTCTCAGTTAACTGAGTAATAAGAGCCATGTCACATCAGTTAACTACCTCCAAGTATTCTACTAAAATTGAAATTTACATAGACCTTTCTTGCTACATTTTCAACATTAATTTTGAATTTATGAAGTAATTGAAAAATATTTGTTTTAGTATTCCATTGCTTAGAATGATCAAGGACATCTCAATTTGTGTTAAAAATGTAAGGGAGATATGTGTAAAAAGTATTGGTTGGAAAACTAGGAATCCCCCCATTGTTAATGTTGTAGGGATGATGCCATAAGTAATGCTAGCGAAATCCCCACCTAATAAGTGTGATGACCATAGTAATATAATAATGACCATTTATATTGGGAAAATTTATTATTCCAAATCCATTTCTTGACCCGAGTTTAACAATAAATGTCATGACCAAATATGAAATATAATTTATTGGACTTACTAAACTTATACCTACTCCCACTATGTTAGCACTAGTTGATCAATCTAAAATATTACTAGAATGGATTCTATAAGATGTTTTCATTTTTATTGACTCTTAGGAGTGTATTTTCGACTTTGTAGTGTTGTAACCTAAATCCTCCTTAGGAGGGCATCGTATAACCTAGGTGGACTATGGTTAGCCCCACTGATGCATTTATCAACTATATTTCGAGGTTTATGGTGATGTGTGGTGAAGATACAAAAAATAATATTTTCTTCTTCCCCACAACTGTACCAAATAGAAAATATGAAAGCCACTTGTTTGGTGGAATTTGATCCAAAGGATAATGGTGAGCAACCACACCTGACAATTCCCACAGGTTATATTCAAGTGACATATCCCCAAGCAAATGATCAATCCACCCCAACTCCCAATATAGATCCTCCATTCTCCACCAAAACCTAAGGATAAATAAAAATACCCCTTCCAAAGTAAACCATAAATTCAAGGAGATGTGGTGCCATCCAACTAGATCATAATGCTACCGTCCAGTAGACTAAACTATAGGTAGACGACATGAATATAGAACCAACAAGAGTGATTACTAAAAGGGTTTTGGTTTAAGAATTTATTGGATAATTATTATTATGTTTTATTTAAGTCGATAGTTATCTATACCAACATCAATATTTGCTTTAATGACTTATTGAAAATAATGTTTATTATTTAAAATATGTCTCCACATATGTTTTTCTTTGTTATATGTGTATGCTACTATTAATGTCCATCAAATTTTTTATTATAAATAAAACAGTCTAGAAGTATATGATAGAAAAATTATTAATATACGATGTTTTATTCCTTTCAAATATATATATTTATAAGTGTTTATTATGATTAGTTTTACATTTTATTACTTATATATATATATATATATGTTTATTATGATTAGTTTTACATTTTATTACTGATGTATATATATATATATAATCTTTTGGGTTTATTGATCCATTGGGTTTATAGTATAAATCCATCTGTTTTATATTATTGATCCCTTTATTAAAAATATAATAGTTAGTATTTGTAATCCTTTCGTTTTAAAAATCCCTAGGATTTATAATATTGGTCATTAGGATTCGTAATCCAAAGAGCTAATAATATTAGTACCTTGGATTTATAATAATGATAGGGTCTAAAAAATAAATAAAAATAATAACAATTATTTTAAAAATAAATAATAATAATAGCAATTATTTTTAATAATAAATATAAATAATTTTATTAATAATATTACTTTTATTTATATCTGTCTATCATTATCAATATTAATATGGATGTTAAATCTATACAGTTAATGCCTATTTGGTTATTTCAACTACATTTACTAGTATGTTTATGTATGTGATTTATATAGCTTACGAGTGTGTATTAACCACATATATTAATTTGGTTGTGCTTTATAACCCCTTGGATTTATAATATGAATAATATGTTGCATTTTCTAATATTTTGTGAGCTTATAATATTATTATAAGTTTATAATATAGTATAAATTAAGTTGTAGCTTATTGTGTATATCAACCACATTTAACAATGTGGTTTCACTACTTGTCAACACTAACAACTACTCATTTATAATTGTACAGTAAAGGGTGGATCAGTACATGGGACTGATTCTATTAATTTTAAAATAATCTGTAATTTATTATTTCTATTATTGACCATATTAAAATTATGGCTACATTCAAATTTTGGAATTTAAGAAAGTATTTAATATGATTCAACATCTACCTTCAATTTCTTCAACTACATTGTAATTTGTTGTAACACATATTTATTTCCTTTTAATACATTGTAATACTATATTAGAAATTTAATTTATTATAAAGAAATATTTTTTAATATATTCTAATAATTTAAATTTAAAATAATTTTCCTAACATAATATAATTACAATATTTTTTTTGGCTATCTCATTTTTTCATGATGATAACTACCATTAATTCTTACTATGAGTAATAATATTAATGGTTTACTCTTATCAATACTTACAAATTTTAACTTATATTAGTTAAGTAACATAACTACATTAAAAAATGTGTTTCATATAATGTTAGCTTATCTGAATGTATCGTGACACATGTTATAATTATTAGAGGTTGTATTATAGTAATACATTGTTCACCTAATTAATAAACAACATCATTTTAAATTCTCTAGTACTAAAAAAATTCAAACATAATTCTTGAAACCATATGAAACTTTTTATTTTTTATTTTTTTTTCCATGAGAAAAAACTAAACATTCTTACATTAATCATAAAATGTCTTACACGATCTTAGTTCATGATCTAGTCAATATGCTTGTTTGTTGTCCAACAACATACCTCTAATTTTCTCTTAATTAAGTACATTGGATATCTCATCAAATTTGAAAGAGAAAAAATTACTTTTAAATGTTTCTACAAACTTTCACATATTACAATTTAACTAGATTGTGTTATACTTTGGATAGCATAACACATAGTTGTTTCAATTTCCAATAGAATTGAATCATACACATTATAAGTGAGAAAAACAAATTAATATAGTTCTTGGCCCTATATAGTTGCAGCTAGAGAATATGAACACAAATTACTCGTTATTATGTATTGTAAATGCTACTTGATATTATATTGAAATAACTATTTTCCACTCAATTATGCACAACTTCGCAGGCTTACTAGTTTTTGTTTCTTGTAGATCCCACTTAATATTAAACTCGTGAAAGATTTCTACTGAAATCATTTGCAATTTTGCGGACTTCATATTATATTGAAGTTATATTGAAGCAACAGGTTCACTCAAATTCTGTGCAATTGTACAGGCCTCCTAGAATATGAATACACTATTATTTTTTTCTGGCACTAGTGAATCACATGTGTAGCCTGTCACTATGTAAGCTAGGTCCCTGAGGTCCCTTATTAGTGAACTAATAGTAGTTGCCCATCCTTGAAGATGAAAGATAGGATTCCGTGCAATTGTACAGGCCTCCTAGAATATGAATACACTATTATTTTTTTCTCGCACTAGTGAATCACATGTGTAGTCTGTCACTATGTAAGCTAGGTCCCTGAGGTCCCTTATTAGTGAACTAATAGTAGTTGAGCATCCTTGAAGATGAAAGATATCCTATCACGATGTAATATAGGTCCCTCATATTCCTCATTAGTTAACTGATAGTGGTTGTGAATCAGTGGAGAAAAAGGATCTCCGCTTAGACCTCACACATTCCAAGTTCACTCTCCTCAAAATTCTTAGCTAAATACTGTATTTACAAAATATCAAAATTTCCACCTTAAATTCAAATTGAAATTGAACCACATTCCAAAAACATAGGACCAGAAAAAGCCTGTGCCAAGATTATTTCATAAAATAAGTACTATTTACCATTTACCATTTATAAAATATCAAAGAAATTCAAGCAAATTCCAAATTTACAATGAATGTGAAGATAATTTTTTGAAAAGAATCTCAATGTTTTACTAACTGCTTTGCACGAGAATTTCAAGAAAAGCATCTCACAATTTTTCGCTATATACATTGATCCGCTCTTTTGAAAAGAATGTCAATGTTTTACCCAACAGCTTTGCACGAGAATTTCAAGGAAAAGCATCCCATGCTTTTTCGTTATATACGATGATCGGCTTCTTGAAGGATGACAACTTTTTGAAATACACGAGGGATGACATGGAAATAGATGAAGTTGTTATTGAAAGTAAAAAAATAAATACGGTCTATTATATTGAATGCGTGGACAACAAAAGCAGAAGACCACAAAGGGCCTGCGCCATGATTACGTTATTGACTATCAAAATTTCCGTCATAAATTCAAATTCAATTTGAAAGCTGAAAATTGCAATTTTGCGGCGACGTGGATAGATGACTTGGTTTCCAATTTTTCCCTACGTGGATAGAATTTCAAGATGTTCAAGAAATGCATCTCAGGCTTTTCTGTTTAGACGTTTATCCGCTCCTTAAACGGATCACATCATTTTTGATATACAAGATGGATGGCCTGGGATCCGCTCCTCCTTAAACGGATCACATCTTTTTTGAAACACACGATGGATGGCCTGGGATCCGCTCCTTTAACGGATCACATCTTTTTTGAAATACAAGAGGGATGGCCTGGGATCCGCTCCGTCAACGGATCACACCATTTTTGAAATACATGAACGATGGCCTAGGATCCGCCGCTTTAACTCTTTGGGATCCGCTCTTTTAACTCTCTACTGGTTCCTCTGTTTCTGTCTAAATTGTGCATATCTGTGCAGTGTAGCATTGAAATACAAGAGGGATGGCCTGGGATCCGCTCCGTGAACGGATCACAGCTTTTTTGAAATACATGAAGGATGGCGTGGGATCCGCCCCTTTAACTCTCTGTTGTTTCCTCTATTTCTGTGTAAATTGTGTCTTTGTATCTGTACAGTGTAACATTTCATGGAGAAGAGCATAGATGTTTCATCATTTGCATTTGCAGTAAAATGCCTCGTCGTCTTGTGTAGGATATTTGATTGTATTTGAAGTGGAAGTGCTTCGTGTCTGCGAGTCTATGCGTGTGGGTTTGTCAGAACGGATGTTATTTAAATCTGAATTCGACCAAGAAGATCAGCGAATGAATGAAAGTTGACCTAGGGATGCATGGAGTCGATGTCGGTAGCAAAGGCACATGAAATACACACTTATATCCTCTATCTCTCTTTCTTTTCATTGTCTTTTCCATTGATGGATTCTTTCATTGTCTTTTGCATTTGATTGCTTCTTTTGTATTGATTTCTTCATTCATAT
This sequence comes from Pinus taeda, assembly GCA_000404065.3. Classification (NCBI taxonomy): domain Eukaryota; kingdom Viridiplantae; phylum Streptophyta; class Pinopsida; order Pinales; family Pinaceae; genus Pinus; species Pinus taeda. The sequence continues at coordinate 8,201 of APFE030944417.1, forward strand.
ACCTGTGGGTTTGTCCTTCTATTTTGTTAGAATGGATGTTATTTAAATCTGAAGTCAACCAAGAAGATCAGCGAGTAAATGAATGAAAGTCGACTCAGGGATGGATGGAGGTATACACGGCAGAGCGTTAACAATGATATTGGTTACAACCATGATTGAAAGGTATGTTTCTTTTATTTATTTTATATTCATCATTTATTCTCCCATTTTGGTTGCATAGATTAGAGTAGAATTTCTATTTTTCATGTCTTTTGTTTCTATTACAATTCTTCCTTCACTAATTTTGTGACCCAATGTTTTTAATTCCTCCTCACTACTTATGTGGCCTAAATTTTTAAAATATTTATGCTCTATTGTTATTGCTCCCTATTTCATTAATCTCTTATCTACTTGTCTTTTAATCTTAATTGTTATTCAACAATCCCATTAATTCCTCTTAATTTTTCTCTTATCTACTTGTCTTTTAATCTTAATTGTTATTCAACAATCCCATTAATTCCTCTTAATTTTTTTGTTTTCTTTCTATTTTCTAAATTTGTTCTTGGTCACTAATCCTTTAATCTTAATTGTTATTTAGCAATTCCATTAATTTCTCATAATTTTTTTTGTTTTCTTTCCATCTTCTAGATTTTTTCTTCGTTCTTATGGCATTAATTACTTATTAATAATCTAATGTTATCATTGGATTTTTTTCCTTAGTTTTGATAATCAACTCCATTAATCTTATTGCAATGTTCTTTGTCATAAAGCCTCACTCGCTCCTTTTCCCACAATATCTGGGGAAAGCTTCATGTTTGAGTCTTTTTTGTCAAATCTAGTGTTTGAGTCTTTTTTGTGGAAATCTTGTAGTGGGAAATTTAAAAAATCCTTCCGTCCTGGGCATTTTGGCATATTTCCAATCCAATCCTTGGGAAACATAGAACGTGGATGAAAATCTATAAACTGCTTTGCTAGAGATAACAGCTGGAAAATGAAATTAAAACCCGATATAAAACATTGAAAATTCAATGGAATATAAATAGGATTTTAAAACTATATCTATTTATTGCATGTAAGTTAAGTCGCATGCATATAGAATCAATGCAATTGATTATTAACAGGCTTCAATTTATAAATTTCATAGATAATTATTGCTCTTTTTTATTTTATTTGGTCAATATTGTAATTTAATGATTTATTTAAAAGAAATTTTACTTTTAGAATATGTTTCTGTTTATTATATCCATATCATAAAGTGTAATGTGTATTAAATTTTTGTATGAAAATTATTTAGCTAAGAAGTTTAGTTTAGCTTAGCCAAATTATTAATTCAATGTTAGTCAGTTATATATATAAAGTTTATTAGTTTAAGTTTTATAATTTATTATTGAAATATCTATATTTATATATGTAGAAGAATGAAAATTGTTATTTAAATTAGGTTGTGATTTTAGATTTATTAAATATTAGCATTCATGTAATTTAAATTTTTTGTTTATTAAAAATATTTTCCTAAATTTTACAATTAATGAAATATTTGTATTTTTTTAAATTTTGATCAATTTAGATTTTTGGGAAAGTAAAAGTTGGCATGAATTTTCTGGACTGCTACACATATCTTGATTATCTTCTTCAAGTGGTTACGAAGTAGTTTCTTCCCACTATCATCATCCCCTGCTTTCTTAAAAGGATCCAATGCCACTTCTTCCATAAGATTTTCAATATCCTAGGTTTTACTTCACTTACATTTTTAGGGAAGATTTCCATTAGGGTAAAGTAAATATTTAACTTATTCAATATTGAATTATATTAAATTACTTATTTTTTTGCAAATTGGATGATATAGAATAATTTATTTCTGAGTAGAATTGTTTTATTTTTATAAGACATGCAAAATGTATGTGTTTGTTTATTTAAATGTGAAAAGAGGCTTAGAAAATTTTTTTTTTTAACTGAAAACATTTTTTGTTTGTTTATGTGATATGATGGTTGTGTTTTTGCTAATTAGATAATATGTGTAGATATTTTTGCAAGTTCAATTTGTATAAAATTATGTATGTATTTGTTTTATTATTTCTTAGGTTATATAATGATTGTGTTTCTTAAGTAATATCATGATTATTCATTTCCAATTGATAAGATCCTTTTGTTTGCTACATGATGTGGATTACATATGTTAGATGATATGATTAAGATACCCATGATTATGTTTTTGTTTGTTAAATGACATCCTAAATTAGGTTGTTGGATGATATGATGGTGATAGTGAGAATGAGAGAGATAATGAGAGTAAGGAGCGTGGGAGAGAGAGGGAGAGGGAGCGAGAGAGGGAGTGGGCGTGTGGTAGGAGGGGGATAGAGAGAGAGAGAGAGAGAGTGAGACAGAGAGAGAGAGAGAGAGAGAGTGGGGGTGTGGTATTAGGGGTAGAAACAGAGAGAGAGAGGAGGGGAGGGGGAGAGAGAGAGTGAAACAAAGAGAGGGGAAGGGTGGCAGAGGGAGAGGGAGAGATAGGGAGATAGTGGGAGAGATATGAAGAGAGGGAGAGGGAGACCGAGAGAGGGAGGCAGGCAGGGAGAGAAGGGGTGGTAGGGGGAGTGATGGGAGGGGGGGAGAGAAGGGGTGGGAGATTTGGGGATAGAGGAGGATAGGTTGAGTGAGAGGGGGAGGTAGAGATAGGTGGGGGGAGATAGGGGGGGGGAGAGAGAGGGAGAGGGGGAGATGGAGAGAGAGTGGAAGAGGGATAGCGGGAGGGGAAGAGAATGAGAGAGGGAGAGGTAGAAAAACAGGGAGAGGAGGTGGGGTAAGGCAAGAGGAGAAGGGGAGATAGGGAGAGGGAGAGAGGAAGGGAGAGAGAGAGAAAGGGG
>APFE030944425.1:0-12008 GCA_000404065.3 Pinus taeda
GAGATGGTAATTCTAATAATCAAGTATGGACAAAAGTATTCAAGGTAATGGTGGCCTTTAAAATAATTTCCAAACTTCAAAGCGTTCCAAAGGCTTTCAAACTTACAATGATGAAATCAAGATGTGCCTAGATTCTAATTAAACAAAATAGTGAACTAGTGACTATGAAACCCAGTATCCTTGCTGCTGTATAAAAGAAGGAAAAGACTGAACTCAAAGCAATTCAAAAACTGTAAGCAAAGTAAACATAAATCATATCACATCAACTCATTTTTGACCCATCACCATTCGACTCGCTCTGGCTATAGGAGGTAATCATACACAAATTGAGTAATTTGATATCTAAATTGCATAAAATAAAACTAAGATCAAATTACACATTCATCCTACAATCCCTCACCATTCGACTCGCTCTGGCTATAGGAGGTAACCGAGAATGATATGAGTAATCTAATCACTAACTTGCAAAAGTAAATAAACTAGTATCAAACTATACATTCACACTCGATCCCTCACCATTCGACTCGCTCTGGCTATAGGAGGTAACTGAAGAATGATATGAATATTCTAATATCTATCTTGCAAAAAAGTAAATGAACAAATCAAAACTAAAGAAATAAACAGTGCTGGAATTAGAACCAAGAAAACAAATCAGCAGAAGGACAAGATAATTCCATCATGTCATTAGTCATAAAAAACTATATGCACTGCCCGGGCTTTCTATTAGAACCTGAAATGAAAACACTGATTAGTTGACAATCAATTAAAAGCATAAAAGAAGCTATGGACAACAAATAACATAAATACCATGAGCAAGGTAATATATACAACAAACATATATGGCATCAAGAGCGTAAAATGAAGAAAAACATAAAGCTATACAGCAACTACAGGACCTTGGTGTACAGGGGCCCTCTACAACCTCGGTCAATCAGAAACCAATCACGGATTTGAACTGAAAATCAGTGTCTTCTCATATATTGCAGTATAATCATAAAATAAAAACTAAGTCTCGGCTCGATGGCTCATAAAAACAGTCAAGATTACATATCATCAGCTAGCCTATACGCATATGAAGATGCTTTATTTATAGCAGGAAATACATAACTAATTCCTAAGGTCTGCGCTGGTAGACAGACACGTAAAAGACCATAATCGGAAATTTAGCAGCATGGTAGCCGTGGGAAGTAAATCCAAGGAGGGTGGTTTGTTGGATTCAGTTCACGGGCAGTCCCCAGGTGTTAGCACACCTCCTAAATCTCAGGATCTTGCCACCAATCCTCCTCGTGATGAAAACAGAGTCCCTGCCACAAGACAAAACTCCCTAGTGTTGACACACCGTTTTGATCGGCTGTGATCGCGGGCTTCTATGGATGATTTGTTGAACAAGGGGACACGTTCCATGTCCACCATCATTTGTAGCTTGGCCCATGTGGCTGGGTTCTTTAGTAGAACCACCTGTAGCATAGACTTTAACAAAAAGGCTGCAGAAACGGATTCTGGCTGCAGAAAGTGACAAGATTCCGCAGCTAATTGAGCAAAAATCTAAATCAAACAACAGTCACAAGACATAGTTAGGAAACCATTTATATGCTCATTTTAAACTAATATGCAATGATTTGATAGCTTGGAGGTTCTAGTAACTGGAGAAAAGGCTAAAAAGGTATGTAGGGAAGATGTAAATTTGGGACTCAACAGTGGGCTTTCCTAAATATTTTGATTTCCTAAGTGATTTCATTGTTGCCAAAATATGAGTTATATTAGTTTCTAGGTTTTCCTAAATATTGTTATTTTCAAGGTTATTACTATAATTGTAAAAAAAAATAATGGTGTGTGTTGTAAAGGTCAACAAACTCCCTTTGTTGGCGTCTTCCCCTCATTGTGCTGATGTTTCATGGAAGATTATTTTCTTATTTCTCATGGAGTTAAGGTGAAGTAAAGCATGGATGACAAACATTATCTACAAGTAGGTTCTCAATCAGAAGTGAGGAGGTGAAATTTTATGGTGTGATCTTCTTAATATTATGGGAGTGGATTTTGGAATGTCATTGGCTATCATGAAAAGAAGTGGGGATGGAATTTATATAGGTGCACATATAAGAACAAAGCATGGGATATCAAAAACACTCTAGGAGAAGTATTTAATTTCATGTGTGGTTTCGATATTGGGAAATTCTAAAGAAAGGGAAGTGGCAATGGTTCCAATGTGATTTGGGATATGGTGGAAGGTTGCAGTGCAAGCTATCTAGACTAGTGGGATAGTAAGCTTCAATGACATAGAGATAGAACCAATAGGAAGAAGAAGGTTATTATGTGTAGAAGCAATCCTCATCATCAGGTTGACAAGAAATGTAAACTCCCCAGGAATAAATATTGCAACTCAAACTGAGGTATAACTAGTTGGCCTCCACCTTATATACTACCATGGAAATTATGATGGAACAAAGGACTTAGTTGGGAATGACAGAGGATGAGATAAACCATCTACACCAACAAATTGAGAATCTTCAACTCAATAATGCTCCAAATAGTCATCCTTCTTGGGTTCTAAGTAACGTTGTTTGCAATCACCCTATGTTACTTTTTAGAGTTGTATGAATCAAGTGTTTAGGAGACGGTTGAGGAAATTTGTTTTGATATTCTTTGATGATATCCTAATTTTCAATAAGACTTTGGAGGATAATATGTCACATCTTGAGGAGGTATTGAGAATCTTAGAGAGTGAGTCTCTATATGCTAAGGAGTCTAAATGTGACTCTAGGATGACAAAGTTTCTTTATCTTGGTCATATCATCAATGTAGAGGATTAAGAATAGATAATGAGAATATCAAGGCTATTCTAGAATGGCCTACGCCTACAAATCTCACCCAGCTTAAGGGATTCTTTGCTATATGCAGTTTCTACAAGAGATTTGTTAAGGGATTTTCACAAATTGCATCACCACTTATGGATTTAACTAAGAATGGGTCCTTTGAGTGGTCTGATTCAACAGAGAAGTGTTTGGAGCACTTCAAGTAGGTGATATTCACATGTCGTATGTTGGAAATAAGGTATTTCTCCAAACCCTTTGAGTTGGAGTGTGATGCTACGAGAAAGGGGATATGGGCCTTGCTGATGCAGGATAAGTATCCCATCACTTTTGAGAGCAGAAAATTAAGAAGTGTGGAGAGGAGTAACTCAATTCATGATAGAGAGATGTTGACCATTATGCATGCCTAGGATAAATTCAGAGCATACCTAGCTGGGGTTAATTTTATCATCAAAACATATCATAACATCATCAAATATTTTATGAACTAGAAGAATCTATATGATAGGTAGCAGAAGTGGGTTAGTATATTGCAAGCATATGATTTTGACATTGTATATGTCAAGGGGAAGAATAATGTAGTTGTTGATGGAATTTTGAGGAGGCCTCAAATATGTCCACTGGTGTGGAATTTTGTTGATTGGAGGGAGTTAATTGTAGCAGAGTATGTTAAATATTCATGGGAAACAAGGGTTATGGAAGGGATAATTCATTATGACATATGTAAGATGGTAAATGAGTTGATCATGTATAAGGGAATAATTTATTTGGTTCCTTCTTCACAGCTTAAGGTAAATATATTGAGGACATTTCATGATGCACCTATGGTCGGTAACCCGAGTTTCTTTAAAACCTATAGGAAGATCCAGGACATATCCACATGGAAAGGACATAAAATAAACGTCTTAAGTATGTTATAGAGTATCCTACTTTCTAGAAAAATAGGAATGAACATACTTATCCAGTTGGTCTGCTTCAACACCTAACCATTCTTAATAAAAAAAATGGGAATCTATCTCTATGGATTTCATCACAAGACTACTTAAGGTATTAGGTAAATATCACATCTATGTGGTGGTTGATAGGTTGACTAATTTTGCAATCTTCTTTGCCATTTCAAAGACTTATACATATGCACAGGTAGGTGATTTATTTCTCAGAGAGAATTTTAGGTTGCTTGGGATGCCCAAGAATATTGTTAGTGTCAAGGATAACAAGGTCATGAGTGTGTTTTGGTAGGATATATTTGTATTGAGTAGGAATGAGCTCATTCCTAACATTAGCTACCACCCACATACAGATGGCCAAACAAAGATAGTGAAAAAATGGGTGGAGAGATATCTTAGGAACTATGTTTCTGGATAGTTGAGAGTTTGGATCAATGGCTACACCTTGGTGAGTATTGTGATAATTCTACTTATCACATGTCTATCAGGATATTTCCATTCATGGATTTATATGGTAATGAGGCTCCCAAATTAATGGATCTATTTTTTTGTGATAGTAGGGTGCCTAAGGAAAAGGACTAAATATAATAAAGTCGGGGCATCATGAAGTCACTCAAGAAAAAATTATAATAGTCATAGAATCAACAAAAGTTATATGTTTATTAACATTAGATAGAGTGAAATTTGAGATTGTGGGACATGGTTTATTTGAGATTCTAACCATATAGATACTCTACTATCAAGAAGAGTGTAGTAAAGAAACTCAAGCCAAGGTTTTATGGACCATTCAGATTATCTTTGAGGTTGGAAAGGTTGCCTATGAACTTGAGTTACTAGCTAGCAACATGGTTCATAATGTATTTCATGTATCTAGGCTCAAGAAGGCACTTGATCATAATGTGGTTCCCTCATTTGAGTTGCCACTATTGGATGATGTCGAGAAGTTTATATTGATTCTAGAGGCCATAATTCAAACTAGAGAGAGGACTCTTTGTAAGATGGTCATCAAAGAGTTTTGGTCAAATGGAAGAACTTGGTAGTAGAGGATGCTACATGGGAAAAAAAATAGATATTGCAACATACATAGCTAAGATTGCTTGAGGACAAGCAATTTTAGGAAGGATGGGCTATAACATCCCCTTCCTAACCAGTGGAGTTAATGGACCCATAACCTATTAGTTGATTCTTATAGGCTATTGGGTTAGGGTAAGGGAACCTTGGAGACAATTAATCCAGCGGATTAGCAATGTTTGATGGTCAGTTGAGATCTCATGATCATTATGAGCAAGATTACTTTTTTTTTGGAATAATTTCAGGATAGTTCTCCAATACTTATTATTTTTATTAAGTAAGTTTGGAGCATTGACTGGGTCATCTGACACAGTTACTATTTTTAGTATTTTTAGTGGGTTTAGTTTTGATGACTATAGATAAATTTTTATATAACCTAGTGGTTTTAAATAAAATAACGACAATTTATTAATTAATATTGTTAAACCAAAGATTTGACTTTATAGTTATTTTAATATTTTCAATGAAGGGACTGTAAGGGCCAATTATAAAGTGACATATGTTTTATTAAAAAATAAAAGAAAAGGAGGCATTTAATTGGGAGACTAAAAGTGATTTTATTTAGTCCCACATGGCTTGATGAAGAGGGTCAAGCTTCTTGGGAGAGTTATAAAAGAAAATTTGCGGAGTTCATTTCACTGCTTCTAAGTTTGTGAGGACAAAGCCCGTTGCAAGCGACATTCTCGACATTATTGAGAAATACAATCTAAAGAATATCTTGGTGATTTCACACAAAGATCATAGTTGGGCTTCATTGTTGGTTTGATATCTATAGTCTAGAGCATATTTGAGTATATTTGTGGCAACAAAAAGGATTTTAGAGCTTGCTAAAGTAATACTGCTATAGTAACGTTGCTACAATGATTTTGCAAATTTCACTTCAAAATCAAACTTATGCATTTCCAAATTTAATAGGTATGTTTGAATCATGTTTTTAAATCATTTTGGTTATCTAGGTATTATTCATTTGGATCATACATTGTAATACTAACTTGAAAAATAAAATTGAGTTATATCAGTTTGTGGGTTTTCCTAAATATTGTGATTTCCTAATTTATCTCATTGTTGCCAAAATATGAGTTATATCAGTTTATAGGTTTTCCTAAATATTGCTATTTTCTGAGTTATTACTATAATTGTAAAAAAAAATAATGGTGTGTGCTATAAATGTCAACAACCTCCCTTTGTTGGCATCTTCCCCTCATTGTGTTGACGTTTCATGGAATATTATTTTCTTATCTCTCATTGAGTTAAGGTGAAGTAAAGCATGTACAACAATCATTATCTACAAGTAGGTTCTCAATCATAAGTTAGGAGGTGACATTTTGTGGTGTGATCTTCTTAATATTATTGGAGTGGATTTTGACATGTCATTGGCTATCATGAAAAGAAGTGGGGATGGAATTTATATAGGTGCACATGTAAGAACAAAGCATGGGATATCAAAAACACTATAGGAGAAGTATTTAATTTCATGTGTGGTTTCGATATTGGGCAATTCGAAAGAAAGGGGAAGTAGCATTGGTTCCAAAGTGATTTGGGATATGGTGGAAGGTAGAAGTGCAAGTTATCTAGACTAGTGGGCTAGTCAGCTTCAATGTCATAGAGATAGAACCAATAGGTAGAAGAAGGCTACTATGTGTAGAAGCAATCATCATCATTGGGTTGAACAAGATATGTAGACTCCCCAGGAAGAAATATTTCAACTCAAATTGAGGTATAACCAATTGGCCTCCACCTTATGTACTACCATAGAAATTACGATGGAACATAGGACTTAGTTGAGAACGACGGAGGATGAGACAAGCCATCTACGCCAACAAATTGAGAATCTTCAACTCAGTAATGCTCCATATAGTCATCCTTCTTAGGTTCTAGGTAACTATGTTTGCAATCACCCTATGTTGCTTCTAGATTTGAATGTAGTTGTTCCTCCCTTGGAGCTAGAAGTTCGGCCTAGGGAGGAGACTCTTTCTTAATTTGCATTGTTGTAATGGAATACGAATTTTGTTTGTATTTTGGGATTTTGGGCAGATATATTGGGTGAATAACTTCACAAAATAAGAGATATATTTTTGCATTTGAAGATAGAAATCATGCTAAAAAATTGGATTGTGATAGAAAGCCTTAACTCAATAATTTTGTAAACGGAATCTACTATTGTGTTTTGTACTCAGATTTCCAATACAAATTATTTTTAAGTTCCAGAGTAAAAATAAATATGTTAATAGGCTTCTTTATACTAGAAATAGGGTGCAACATTTTTCTTAATAGTTTCCATTAAATTGATCGCTCATGGTAATATCTAAGTAATCTCCATTAAATTGATAAGTTAATTGTTTAACTATCTGACTGATCTCCATTAAATTGACAACTTAGATTTTAATCATTTAACATGCATTGTCCTTCTACTATGAATTTCCATTTGTTCTATGTTTTCTCTCTAGTTGATTTTTGATTATTTTTTCAACCTCTCTTGGTGTTCAAGATTTAGGGACATGCCCGAAAGCCACAAAATGACATTGAACATATCATTAATTGTAAATTATATTGGTTGAGACAAGGACAGAGTAGAATCAACCAATACTTCTGCTCAACATGGAGTTGGCATGTGACCTTTAAAAATATATTAATAACAACAAAAGCATTTAAATGTGTAATTAGCTAGATATTTCAATACTCTACAACCTAATATGAGGGAGATGTGAACTTCTTTTGTGCTCAACATGGAGTTGACATGTGACCTTTAAAAATATATTAATAACAATAAAAGTATTTAAATGTGTAATTAGCTAGATATTTCAATACCAACTATCTATATATATTTATAGTTAAACTTTTTGAATAGTATATTACTATAAGGGAGATGTGTATTTTCAACCTGGTTAATGTTGACATATGGCATATTGAGAATAAACATAAATCCACCTTAACTCTAAATTTATCATATATCAAGAAAGAATCAAAATTTAAAAAAATTGTAATTATAAAAAATTTGATTATTCTTAATACTTAATATTTAAAACATTTTAATAATATATTACTCATAAAAAATAAAAAATAAAAATCCTCTCTATATTAAATCTTAAATTTAACAAGGACATGTTAAAAGCAAACATAAATTATTTTAATTTTAATTATATCATATATATGATAAATTTAAAAATTAGAATTCTTTAAGCTATTGAAAATTTAATCCCTCTTAAACATGATAGATTTAAATTAAAAATAATAAAATATTCAACAATAAAAATATATAAACTCAAAATAAACTATAAATTCAAAATTAAGATAATAAATATCTCATAATAAAAATGTATAAACTCAACATAAATCATAAACATGTTTATAATGGGTATTAAACATGATAACTTCAAAATTAAGATAATAAATATCTCATAATAAAAATGTATAAACTCAACATAAATCAATTATACAAAGAATTTAGGTAAAAATCACATGTAGAAAACTTTTGTCAACGCGTTTCTACGGACCTCAATTCATTCAACATAAATCATTAAATGTATAAACTCAACATAAATCAATTATACAAAGAATTTAGGTAAAAATCACATGTAGAAAACTTTTGTCAACTACGGACCTCAATTCATTCAACATAAATCATTAAATGTATAAACTCAAAATAAATCAATTATACAAAGAATTTAGGTAAAAATCACATGTAGAAAACTTTTGTCAACGCGTTTCTACGGACCTCAATTCATTCAACATAAAGGTTGAAAAAATGAGTCAAACATCTTATAACAACAACACCACATATATGTACACGTGTAAAGAGTCACACGTTTATCATCAAAAGCGCTCGCGCGTATACTCGGAATGCCACGCGTACGACTTTTAACATAACCGATGGACACGGTTTCTGTATCTATTTACGCTGCCATACCCTGCAGTCAATCGCGCAGATTCATATGCAGTGTGTTAACTTTCACCCACAGAGGAAGTAGAAACCAGCAGGTACCTTTGGGCGTGCGCGGTACAAATCTACGCAGAGTCACAATTTTTTCAATTGTTTTAACACTTAAACTTCACCACCAGGTTCCGAGTTCGAGTTCGCTCACATGGTTAAACCCTTGCCAAAACAGAGCAGCCCTGTCAGGCCGGAAAACCAGTCACTGAAGTCACGGCAATTCAAGGGAATCCAATTGAGAAAATGGGGGAAATGGGTGTCGGAAATTCGAATGCCCAATTCCCGGGCCAAAATTTGGCTGGGCTCCTACGATTCCCCAGAAAAAGCTGCCCGCGCCTACGACTTCGCAGCGTATTGTTTGAGAGGATCCAAGGCCAAATTCAATTTTCCCGACACGCCGCCGGAAATTCCCTACGGCTCTTCTCTATCGCCGCTGCAAATTCAATCCGCCGCGTCCAGGTTCGCCGCGGAAGAATTCGGGCTGCCGTCGAGAAAAGACGCGGGGTCCTCAAATTCCTGTTCGGACGCAGAATCCAGCATTGACGGCCAACAGATTTCCGCGGAGCAGGGCGCATCGTTTTGGGATTCATTAGTGCTTCAAGATCTGGATAGTGCTAAGATGATAACTCTCTAAATCATTTTCCTCTTTTAAAAGGGTTTTTGGGTTCAGCATAGAAGACTCGGCGGTTTTCTAAACAGAAATCCGCATTTTCCTTACTTCTGACATCGGTGAAATTTTTAAGGGCTTTCATCCATGGAAATTGATGTGCCCTTCCCCAAATCATGACTGGCCAACGGCCTCTACATTTTTTGATCTGTATATAATTAAATTAAAATGCTTATTCTTTAAATTAGTTTGGAGTTGTTTATTATTTAAAAAAAAATGGTTAATGTGATAAATTCATATAATTTTTGGGTTAATGTGAAAATCTAAAATATAAATTAAATAATTAATAAATAGTGATAAACATTCAATATTTTAGTTTGGGAGTAATTTAATTAGGCGGAGGAATTGCTTGGATTTCATTCCCACTCAGAAAAACTTCCGGTTTCGGCAATCAACAATTCTGCCACCCTTCAACATTAATGATTCCGTATTCACTAACTGATTCGGGTGGTGAGCTAATTTCTGTAAATTCTTTGTCACATCTCGTCACTCCGATGCACTGTCCGAGTTAATGGAGGGAGGGAGTTGGTGCGTGGTATTCGAATTTTAACAAAAACCGCGCGTAGAACTCTCGACAACACCAAGCTGGAGCTCACCAACTCTATGGATTGCTCTGCTTTTCACCAAGCTCCTCTAGCGAAATCGCCCGCAAATATTTCTTATTCCAGGCGACAACAAGTTATTCTGCAAGCCTCGTTTACAGGTTTGAGAACCCGTGATTCCACTGCACCCACATTAACGTCAGCATCTCCTATTATGTTGTTACCACGTCTCTGCTTATTTCACTTCTCTGCACCTTTGGTTTCTGCACCGTCTTGGTTTGTACTAGTGGATTGCAATCATTGGAGAAGGCAAGTTTACTTGAGAACAAACCATTGTCAAAGCCTCACATTGAGTCGGGTTCACCTTTCCTTGCAACAATGCATAGATTTAAAAATAAAAATCTTTGCTAAACATTAAAAGTTTAATAAAGTTAGAATAATGGAGTAGAAAATGATTTTAAAAATAGAATGATCAATAACAATATTATCAATACCAATATTATCAATACCGTGGATTCATCCATTAGCATATGAGGCTACCAATACTAGGCTTGCACTTCTCTGTTTTCCTCCCAATTGTCTACAATAACAGTGTTGTCAATATTGTGGATTCATCCATTAGCATATGAGCCCTAGGCTTGCACTCCTTTATTTTCCTCTTAATTGACTACAATAAGAGTATTGTCAAAATCGTGGATTCATCCATTAGCAAATGAGGCTACCAATATTAGGCTTGCACTCCTTTGTTTTCCTCCTATTTGACTACAATAAAAGTATTGTCAATATCGTGAATTCATCCAATAGCAGATGAGGTTGCCAATACTAGGCTTGCACTCCTCTCTTTTCCTTCTAATTGACTACAATATGCTCTGCACTCTTCTTTATCTGGCTCGCTTCCAAACGAAACCAGAGCCCCCTCTATCTCCTCCTCGCAGCAATATAAGACAGATTTATCTCTTTGTCTTTCAAAAACAAATTTATCTCTCTATCTTTATGGCATATTGATCATATGTGAAGATGCAACTATTATTGTATGTTTGCATGATTTCTATTGCTATTGGTTGAAAGCCCTAAATTGAATTGAAACCTTAGGACAAAAAATTATCCCAGGATATTACACCAAAGTCATCATGTTAAACAATCTATCATTTAAATACAAAATGTTATTTAAACTCTAAGCTACTTTCCTTCTCAACGTCTAGAAGATATGGTTGTTCTACTCTTAGCTGAAGAAAAGAGAACTATTGTAGGATATACATTGATTATAAAATTTGTGCCAATGATCTTCTCAAAGGAGAGCTTAAAAATCCTTAAAAATTACCCTGAATTGAAGGTGTTGGGAGCTTGCCCATTTGTAGAATGCTTTGTGCAAGCATGAACATAGGTTGTGCGGCTTCATCTCTCTCTTCATTGAGAGTTAAAACTAAAGAGAAATTCTTAGCTTTTACAAGATTGATTAAGTTGTCTTAGCCTTCACAGAACATCTTTAACAATGCTCAACTAAGGAACTTAGGTCACTTTAAAATAGTCAGACTAACTAGTAGTATTGGCTACCAAACCTTAATCCAAGCATCAAGCTCCAATTCATGGATTGAACCATTGTGGAATATTCAGTTGATTAAGTGGCCCTCTTAGCAATCTTCCTTGAGTCTTGCATTTCTATTGGCAAGGAGATTACCTTTCATGGGGTGAGAATATTGTAAAAAGGAATGGCTAACTGATGTATGTTGAAGACATTGCATCTTCAACACTTTCCTTGAAGATGGTAGAATGCACGATTGGCATGCATCTATCCTTGAGTACGAGTAATGTTGATGGAGATTAGTAAATAGCTCAAAGGCTAGGTATTAATCTTGTTCAATAATTAGATTTACGCTTGTGTAAAATTGATGCACAATGAAATGTGTTTGGCAAGGATAGTATGAGCCTTGTATTGCTCTTGCCCTTTTATCAATGATGTCTTGTTGTTGAGTTGTCAGCGATTACACTACGACAAATGTCCTTGAGATTTGCGCTTGTTGATAGTGGAAAGACATTGCT
>APFE030944427.1:0-10771 GCA_000404065.3 Pinus taeda
TTTATTTATTTACCATACGTCTAGTTTATTTATATTTTTTTTTGTTTACCATACCTTTTTTTTTTTTTGTAAGCTAAGTATGGACCATTCTTTTTCATTACTTCGAATTGAAACCAATACATTACCATGGTGGCCTCAACCCGCCCCGAAGGGAAACCGGGTTTGTTGGCCACCTTAAGTTTTTGAAAGCCATCCAAAAACCAAAAATCCTAATTCTTCTTGTCCATGCTATGTAGACTAAACATTCATAAATATTACTACGGTTCCTTGTTTGCATTATATACTTAAACTAGACACCAAAACTATCCATCAACATTCACAAAAATGACAGAGAGTATACGCATATCTTCAGATGCTAACCTGCATGGCTTCTCGCAGGTCATCTTCTTTCTTTATACCCAAGTTAATCTTCTCTATTTGTTGTTGAATCTCATCCAGGTTTTTTTCTTGTGTTATCATGGTGATCTGATTTTTCTGCAGTTCTTTCTTCAAATTAGGAATTCCTTGGGACAATTCAGTCATCTCCACGGCAACCTGCTCCATAGCCTTTGCCAACAGCCTTTTCATAACCTAGTATACATGCAAGGCTTGCTTGTACATGGTCATGCGTCCTCTTTTATTTCCTGGATCTGGTAGCAGGTATTCCCAATCTTCCATTTCTGATCCTGATTGAGCCTGGGTCACTTCCTTCTCCAGATGCTATATTATTCTTCTAATGTCCTTATTAGTGTTTTCAAAGTAGGCTTGCTTTGCGAACTAAATCTTCTTCTCCAATATTTTCCTATATTTTCTTGCTAATAATGGTTCGCGCTCCTCCTGTTTCCCTACTGGTTGTCCTCTTCCTCTACTGTGTCACCCTCGTCCCCATCCTGCTCTTCCTCTATTCCTGTAATTTCCTCTACCTCCCCGGCCTTTCATGCCTGCGGTGCTCCCGAAGTCGCCTCCCTCTTCGTGCCCTTTGCTTCTCCCGTCTCCATACTCCCTTTCTTCCTGAAGCTTGTTCTTTGCTAACCCCTTGTCCTCCCTTGCCCTTTTTCTTGGTTGCTCAAATCTGTCCTGGTCTGAATCGAACATTTCCACTTCATCCTCAGTACCATCCTGAACTGTCTGATACTGTTCTTCATTTTCTCTAGCCTCGATTCCTTTCCCTTTTTTCCCTGGGCTTCTCTGACCTCTGGTCTCCTCTTCTGCTTCGTTTCTCATTCTCCTTCTCGTTGCCATTCGAGTTCTCCTTTTGACTCTACCTATTGTTTCTCTCTGCCTCCTCTGCCTTTATGTGAACCTTCCTGGTGTTTTCGCCACCCTGTCTCTTTGCAAGTTCTCTACTGTTTCATTTATCGTCCTCCTTTCTTTGTCTTGCCTTCCTCCTTTATGATGTCTCCACTGCCGCTTCTCCTCATTTCTCTTCTCTCGAGTCTCCTGCCACTTGCCGTGTTCATGATCGCCCACCTCTCTTTGTCCTTCCTCTACGCCATCGTACCCACATCCAATCTCTACATCATCACCTCCACCACCTTCATCATTCATTGTTATGTCATCGTCCTTCCTTGAAATGTTATCCTTTCTGCTGATCCCTCTGTCCACCTTCATCATTGCCCACCCTCCTTTTACCTTGTCATCATCCCTTGCCTGAATTGTATTGATTACACTGATTGTCGCCATTATCACCCCGATCGGGGGTTGTTTACCATACCTTTTGAGTAAGTATAAAAAATGGTTTTATTTATTTACCATACCTCCACTTTATTTATATTTTTATTTGTTTACACTCTTGCATGTATATAAGGTGACTTATGGAGTAAATATAAAAAATGTTTTTATTTATTCAGCCAATACTCTCATTTATTTGATTTTATTAATTACCATACCTCTTTTATAAATATGGTATTTGGCCCATAGGATTCACTTAAATAAAACCTATTCTTGAAAATTAGGGCGAATGGAAAGTTGTAACTCCTAATTTCAAGGGCTAAATTTACCTTTTTTACCCTATCCCTTAAAATAAGGTGGGTTATTTGAGGCCACTTGTAAAAATGTACTATGATACAAAATGTTCGCCCACTAAAAATTTAGAACCCCTTAATTTCTAAGGGCAACCATTTGCGCCTAAACGTTTCCATGGGGAGAACCCATCACCATAACTGACATGTTCATCCACTAGATTACATTATTTCCATACCAAGGAGTGGACCCTGTGGAAGGGTTTGGAGGAAAAAAGCAAGAAAAATAACTTCGCGAACCAAATGAAGAGTGAGTTTGGTATGGTGAAGAAGTCGCAAGGATACTCCTCCGATCTATCTCACATGTGGTGATGCAATTTTTCGTACATATATTAGGAGGAAAGTAACGAGAAAGTGTCTTGCAGATGAAATACTCACACCATTTATCTTTTTCACTGCATAGTGCGCTAAAGGATTCTAGTATAACTAGGCTTAGTATTTGTGAAAGGAATTTTTGGAGAATTATAGGGAGGCCCAGGATCGGGGCAAGGAATTTCATTACGCCTGGTTGTTGTTACTGATATCATTGGTGGCTAGGAGGACACTTGAGGACAGTCAATTTCCTTAACATGAATTAGATCTCTTGGAGGCTGTGAAGTTCACTTCGCTATGGGCCACCAAGGACCCCATGCACATCACAAAGATGAAGATCTTTTGGGTTCCCTTTGAGATGGAATTGAGGATGGTGATTAACCAGATGTTGAGGCTCACCAACATTGTACACATTATATCAAACCATTACTGAATTTAAAGTATATTTCCACAATTTTCATAATCGCATGAAGAAGGATGCCATAGGGATATGGCATACATTTCCTTACTTGGTGGTTGAGGAAGACATAACACGGGTTGTTAGCAAGTGTTTAAGCGATTGGCTAACTCCTTCAGATGTCAACACATGTACCAATAATGCTACTAAGGGATCAACCACATAAAACACGAAATGAGAAAAGAAAAAAGAAGTGCACTAGCCTTCCACTTGGGAAAAGGCTGCACATAAAAAGGAAGCTGTTGAAAGTGAGAAAGAAGTGATGGCCAAAGAAAACAGAGTGCGGGAGAAGACAACATCACAGGCCATAATCGATTTCGATGAGTAAAAAACAGATATAATACATGAGGATGAAGAAACAAAGGTTGAAGATGAAGGGTGCACGAAGTTGTAGTCCCACTTTGTTTTCAAGAAAAGGAACAGACCTCCACTGGGCCTTGCAAGAAAAAAAATTCTGACAGATCAGCGGGCGCAACCGTTTTGGTCCTCACTTAAGGTGACTTGGATGAAGTTAGAGAAGTGATCCGAGACACTACCACAGATCTCTAGGGCCACTTTGAAGAACAATACTAGCAAACATTGGGAAAGGTTCAGCAACGCCTGCGTGAGTTGCACGTCCAAACAGGTATGTTATAGGTGAGTGGGAAGAAAGTGGGACTAAGTCAAGTGAGCGGTTCAATTCTAGATAAAAAGATGACATTGGATCTTTGCACCATTCAACTAACATAAGGATCTCTGTGCACTAAGATAGAAGAAAAAAGGGCACAATTGATGCAGACGAAAAACCTTGGATTGAATCTCACAGTGCTCCTCATCCAGACTCTACATGAACATCACCAAGGGGTGTTAGACGAATTGAGGATTCATGAGCAACACACACTACTGGTCATCAACGATGTGAAGACCAATAACCAGTAGATCTTCAAGGAGAAGGCGTAGGTGCTTAAAGAAAAAGAGGAGATGACATCGTGAAGCTAGCAGAGGAAGCAACCATTGCACAGACCTACAGTGAGCTTCCAGAGCTCAAGATGCTAGCAGAACCAACCTCTATGGAGAAGATTAAAAGGCAGGCTACTACAGTGAAGGATTCAAAGGATGAAATCGATCGAGTTCTGTTCGAGTTGTAGCTGTAGATTTCAGAGTTACAGCTTAAGTTGTAGCCCACGACTCCTGGGAAGTACGAGAGTGGCACGGGGCTACTATCAATGAAGAAATGGCTAGAGTGCAAGAAGATGTTAAGGGCTACACGAAGTTATTTGAGTAGGCCATGGAATTGGGGACCTTGTTGTAATAGGATCCCACTCTACAAAATAATGTCACACACATAAGGGAGAAGTAGAGGCAATTTGACGAAATTAGGTCAATCGCACAAACCTTAGCACTAGTACAAAGGTTTGCAAGACTACAAGAAGAAAAGTTGATTCAGAGTAATATCGATGAGTTGCATCCCAAGGAAATGATAATCTCTTCAAGGACACAACTGTGGGTAGAAGAGGCTAGTCAGCTCACTCTATTAGTGCAAAATAATCTTAAACGAATGCAACATACACAAAGGACCATGGACCTTGTAGTTGAAGTCCCTACTACTGAAAAATTGGTCGAGGAAGTATGCCAAGTTGCTGCACAGGGAAAAATAGGTCTGCAGGTTTTGAATATTGAGTTCAGTGAGATGCAAGAAAATATTGAGGCACCAATAGACTGACTCACTGAAAAGTCACAAAATTGTGTTGGGGGGCTGTTGGGATAAGGTATCCTAGGGTTAAGTTTTGTATTTAATTTTGTATATTTGAAAAGTCTCCATGTTTTGAGGGAGTAGAGCACAAAGGCCATATGAGTCAAAAGGGGCTTTAGTCCCTTAGTTTGTTAGAAGATAGAGAGTTTTGTGACTTGCTCATGGTTCGCGGACCATGTTATTGTAAAAGAGAAACATACAAATAAAAGATTCATAGCAAGTCTAGGAGGAAAGTGAAGAATTGGAAATCATTGCATGGGCAAGTAATATTAAAGGCAGGAAAGTTTGTTTCTTGTACTTAGGCAAAGGAGAAGGCTACTGCTGCTGAGTGTGTGGAGACCATTGTAAGTCCGCAAGCTGAGCACCCAGGCCCCTCTAGCTCAGTGCATAGGGAGGAAGAGTCTGTAACCGAAAAGAATACATATAATAAAGAATGTTTTGAGCCATAATTGTGTATCTATGTGTTTGTATTTACTTATGAAATTTTTGTATATTGCTTTGTTATCTGAATTTGTATGAAGAAATTCTTATTAGATGTGTGAAAGTGGTAGATCTACTCAGTTACTTGATGTTATTAATGTTAAAAGCACTTCGCGAAGGGTTATATTATGTTTCTACAAGTTACTGCAATTATCTATATTGTAACTTTTAGGGTTCATGGAAATTAGAATAAGCCCTAGGACTCACAGAAAACCATCACACTGATCTCTGGATGCAGAAGCTTGGTTCTCTCATCCCCCAATACTACTTCGGGTGAGACTGTAGTGTGCGCTACATGCATTTTTGCCAAAAAGGCTAGAAATTTAGTGTTTTGTTGGTTAGCGTAGCTAACTCTGAACCTCAGCCAAAGCCCCTTAAGCCAACATCTCGACTGGAATTATAGCATCGAGGAAAAAATTATTGGAGGATGGAAAACTTATTATGAGCTTGAAAAAAAATGTAAGTCGGTCAATCTTTGCATTTTAAGTAAAATGGGTTATTGTTTAAGACTCTCATAACTCCTGTTGTGTTATACATATGTGAAGTTTTTGGTTGTAGTATATTGAGAGAGTCATGGAGAAAAATTGAGATGATTCAGAAAAATTCATAACCTATAACCTAAAGATAAATGGAAATACTCCCTATCCTATCCTCTTGATTGAAGTTGGACTGTAGCTCATTGAAATTACAATTATTTTTAGATATCTAATGTATAAGAAGAATATTTACAACATGGAATCCAAGAGGCTCCCAAAAAATTCTTCTAACTTTAGTCAAAACGACCACCTTTGCCTCAAGCATGAGTGGTGTAAGGATTTCGAGTCTTGTCTCAACCATTGGGGGATTAAGGATGAAATTATCATGGGAAGCTATGATAGTGTGAAATATACTATTACCTCTAATTTTAAGGAGAAGTTGTGGGATGATAAGGATCTCGAGGGTAAAAGGAAGCTAAGATACTATAAGGAGGTGATCAAACCGACCCTTAATAGCCATAATTATCTCTATTTGTTGAATAGAACTAGGAAAAGAAATGAACATCACTAGGATAAGATGTAATTCTCATCAGATTCGAAGTGAAACTGAGTGGTGGTGTACTCCCAAGGCTCCCTGGGATGACAGAATCTGTTAGATTTGTGATGCTAAGAAAGTGGAGGATGAAAAACACTTCCCTTTAGACTGCCTAACTCTTACTCACATTTGCTCACAATTTACTAATATCTGCCACACTTTCAATCTTCTTGAATTATTAATCCAACCCCACTATAATGATCTTTGAGCACTTATTTCTCTTCCTTTTGATCACAGAAAAAAGATTTT
The DNA here is from genome assembly GCA_000404065.3 of Pinus taeda. Classification (NCBI taxonomy): domain Eukaryota; kingdom Viridiplantae; phylum Streptophyta; class Pinopsida; order Pinales; family Pinaceae; genus Pinus; species Pinus taeda. Next base: position 6,302 of record APFE030944427.1, read on the forward strand.
AAAGAATCACAATTAGATTATTTTTCTTTTCTTGTGGCCCAATAGGCCACATTGGTCTTAGTGGATGTTAATCATCATCATCATCAATATCTTCAAAAAATTAATTTGTCTCCTTAGAGAAGAATACCATATGAGAAAACCATAAGTTATGTATATCAAGGGAAAAAGCCACAAGCTCGAGAGTTTTATGTTTTATGTTTTTCTTTATTTTAATCAGTCAAGATGTTAAACATTGCCCAATCTGAGAAGAATAAGGGCTTTCATAGCAAGATATTTGATCCCACTTGGTAGAGGTGGAGTTAAGACAGATCCAAGAACATCAATACCATGGTTTCTCTATATCATGGGCCATTTTAATTTTATTATTTTTTAATTTTATAGGGTATTTTCTTTTATTTTATTTTATTTAGAGAAAATTACATTACATTATTTCATTAATTTTAATTTATTTTTTCTTGATTTGTGTCAAAATGTTTAACATTAAATTACAAACTTTGCACCATCTAAAGTATTGGGGGTAGATTTTTAATCTTTATTATTATTTTTAATTTTATAGAGTATTTTTTATTTCCATGCTTTATTTTTATTTTGACCAAATCAATTAACATTAACTTCTATTTAAATTTTAATTTAATTTTTATAATTCTACTTTAAAAATATTAAACTGTAAATTACAATTGAGTTGTCTTTAGTGTAACTTTTTGGACTTTCTAGCCCGTAGAATATTTTGAGGTGAAAACTTGATTTATGATATTTAAACTCATTTTTTGACCCTGAAAACCCTTAGGCCATTTTGATTGTGCATGGGTTACCCATCAAGTAGGATTTTAGATAAATTAGATGAAAAATGCTTCCAAAAAGTCTCACTAAAGAGAGCTCGAAGTACAATATCTCTACCATATTGGGTATTTGGTTGGCTATAAGATTAATTATTATATTATTAATTTATTATTATTTTAACTAAGTCAAAAATATTTTTTATTTATATACTATGTTATTCTAATTTTATTTTTTATGATATTTACTCACTAGATGTCATCCTTAGGGTGTCTACAATGCATCCTTGTAAAAAAATATAAAAATAATAATTAATTAAAATTCTTAAAATCATAAATAACCACACCTTTGAACATAATAATATGTTTCAAAACTTAATTTGTCCTCATAACTAGCCTATATGTGGTTTGTAACTCTAGGGATTTGATCCCTCCAAAACTTGATAGATCATGATTTAATGAAAATTTAAATTGATTTATTTGTTACTTACTAACCACTACGTCCATCTTAACTCTCTAGGTTGGTTTAATTATTACCCTTTAAATAGGTCACCTTAGAGAATAATATCGTAATAATGTATTCCAAAACATAATTTTTCCTCATAACTAGCCTACATGTGGTTTGTGATTTGATCCCTCTCAAAACTTATAGATCCCTATTTAATGCAAATTTAAATTGATTTAATTATTACTTATTAACCACTATGTCCATCTTAACTCTCTAGGTTGGCTTAATTATTACCCTTTAAATATGCCACCTTAGAGAAGAATATCATAGAAAAACCACAAGTTAAGAATATCATGGGAAAAAACTATGGGCCACATAATTTATGTTTTTTATTTTATTTAGTTTTTCCTCAGTCAAGATGGTAAACATTGGAGCATACAGAAGAATCAAAGGTTTTCATATCAAGAGATTTTATCCCACTTTATAGACCTAGAGATTTATTTTTACTTAGTCAAAATATTAAACATTGTAGCATCCTAGAAGAATCAAAGGTTCATCCTAGAATATTCATAGGGTTGCATATCAAGAGATTTAGTATCCGAAAATAAATAAATAAATAAATAAAAATAAAAATAAAAAAACCATTTTCAAGAATACCATGGGAAAATTAACGGTTTGCAACATCGAAGAAGAATCAAATGTTTGCAGATAAAGAGGTTTGATATCTCCAAAAGCTTAATTTCTCTCCTTAGAGAAGAATACCATAGCATAAAATGAGAAGTCAAGAATACCATGGGAAAGAACCAAGGGCCTAAGAATTTTATGTTTTTTATTTTCTTTTATTTTGACTCAGTCAAGATGTTAAACATCGGATTTCAGAGATCTGTGGTTTCTGTTTTTTGAATCTTTGATCGGAGAATCCACAGTTGGAGGAGTTAAACATCATCCAAGAAGAACTAAAGGTTCTCATATCTAGAGATTTGGTCCCACTTAGTAGACCTAGAGTTAAGATGGATCTAATAACATGATTACCATGGATCAATACTATGTGTTCTCCATACCATGGTCGATTTTAATTTTATAGAATAATTTTTATTTGAAAGATTTTTATTTATATTAAGAAAATTACATTACATTAATCTTCTATTTAATTTTATTATTATTAATAATTAGACTTAGTCAAAATGGTAACACATTGCACCATCGGATAAGAATAAAAAAATTGTATATCAAGAGATTTGATCCCACTTCATAGATCTAATATGATTATGATGGATCTAAAAACATGAATACCATTAATCAATACCATGGATGGGTTTTCAATACCAAGAATCATTTTAATTCTTTTTATTATTTTAATTTTATAGAGTACTTTTTGTTTCCACATTTTTATTTTATTTTATTTTGAACAAATTATATTACATTAATCTTTCTATTTAATTTTATCTTATGTAACATTTTTTTTTCCATATTAAATATAACCTCTTAAAACAATTATTAATTTTTTATTTTCTTTATATAACTAATCTAAATATTATTAATATTAAAATTAATTTACTTTACTCAATAAAAAAAATTATGTATCCTTTCATAATAGAAGACCAAATTAGCCCAATATCACATATTAACTTTTTAATTCCGCCATCGTCAATAAAAATAGATCCCACTTGATAGACATGAAGATTTATCTTTATTTAATCAAGAAATTAAATATTAACCTTGGAGAAGAATCAAAAGTTTGCATATAAAGAGATCTCTTCAAAAAACTCAATTTCTTTTCTTAGAGAAGAATACACTCAATTTCTTTTCTTAGAGAAGAATACTATAGAAAAATTACAAGTTAAAAATATTATAGGAAAAAACAAGAGTGAAAGAATTTTATGTTTTTTATTTTCTTTTATTTTGACCCAGCTAAGATGTTAAATATTGTATTTGAGAATAATCAAAAGTTTGCATATCTCAAGATTTGATCCCCTTTTGAGAAGAATCAAAGGTTTGCATATCTAGAAATTTGATCCCATTTATTAGAGTTGAGTTAAGATGGATCTAATAACATGATTACCATGGATCAATAACATGGGTTCCTCATTCCATGGACCATTTCAATTTTTTTTATTATTATTTTAATTTTATTGGTTATTTTTTATTTCCATATTTTTTTAGCAAACCACGTTAGGTTAATTTTTTTATTTAATTTTTTTTTCATTTTTATGTAATTAGATGTAGTCAAATGTTAAACATTAAGTCTTTAGTGCTACTTTTTGGAATATTTTCCGATGGGTGCACAAATTGATTGAAATCACAAGTTTGACGGGTAATCTCTCCACAATCTAAGTTCACTAGGGGTTTTGAAGGTTCTTAACCCATATATACACTAAAAAAACAATTTCAATATTAAAAATGAAGATTTCACCTCAAATTTTTAGGCGAGTCCAAAAAGTCTCACTTGAGATAACTCCTTGGTTGGAGCCTCTCAAAGCAATTATTAATTTTATTTTTAATTTTATTTTTAATTTGGAACTAAGTTGCATTTTATATTATTAATAACTATAATTATTAATTTTGTTTATAATGAGCTAGTTAGCTCACTAACATGTCACACATAGAGTTATCTAGGGGATATTCCTTGGAAGAAAAAAATATAAAAATAATTAATAGTTAAATTTAAATTCTTAAAGCACTAAATAACCACACCTATAAACATAATAATCTCTTCCAAAACTTATTGTGTCTTCATAACTAGCCTATATCTACTTTGTAACTCTAGAGTTTTGATCCCTCTCAAAACTTGATAGATCTAGATTTAATGTAGATCTAAATTGATTTAATTAATACAAATTAATCACTAGGACCCTCCTAACTCTCTAGAATGGTTTAATTATTAGCCTTTATATAGGCCGCCCTACAAAAGAAAACCATAACAAAAACAACAAGTTAAGAAAATTATACGAAAAAATCATGGGCCAAAAAATTTTAATTTTTTTATTTTGTTTATATTGACTTAGTCAAATGTTAAACAGTGCACCATCCTAGAAGAAACAAAAACGTGTACATTTAAAAGTTTGATCCCACTTCATAGATTTAATATAGTTAAAATGGATTTAAAAACATAAATAACATGGACCAATACCATACCATAAGTTCTCAATACCAAAAGCCATTTTTATTTTTTATTATTTTAATTATATAAAATAATTTTTGTTTTCATATTTTTATTTTAAATAGGGTTAAAACATCTTAAAACAA